>OX463860.1:908661-1157199 GCA_949825065.1 Odontocerum albicorne | reverse complement strand
TTCATACCAGAAGGCATTGAACTGGTTGAATGTTAGAAATAGACGCCAAATTCACATACTGTCTCTATTGTATAATATCTTTAACTGTTCCGCCGCCTCCTCTTATCTCGCCGAAAATTTTCAGCGTCTTTCCTATCATGGATTAGCGCTACGCTCAAGCAGAGATTTTTTGTCGGCCTTTCCAGTTCACCGCTCCTCTTTCTTTACGTTGTCCTTTACTGTCCGTGCAGTGAGACTCTGGAATCAGTTACAAACCAATATAAGACTCGCTCCGTCCTTGGCATGCTTTAATAAGTGACAGAAAAAACTCGTAATTTCTAGTCAGTAAAATAACGTGTTTCATTCCTGATGTTTCTTTTCCTTTCCTCTCCACCATCCCTTCCTTTCCTTTTGATTGATGATATCTCACTTTATATGAAAAATAATGTTCGGGTGATTGTCCGTCTTTGTGGGGTTCGTGAGCATGTTCTCGCGTATATGTTTATGGATTTCGTGGGGATGGATAGTCATTTGATTAATCATCGCTTAAACCATATTATTCATGAAGATCCCCTTCAAACATTTTTCATCACTATTTTCAAAGCATTTTTCATCACCAGTAATAATGCGGTAAATGAATCTTTGCCATGCGTAGCTCGATGACGCGCGAGCGAACCAGCAGAAATTGTCGAACGTTGATTTTTGTTGTTTTCATTCAAAACATGTGGAACCCAAGCGCCGAACTTCTAGACTTTTCCCATTGATTTAAGATGGCGGTATACAGTCATGTGACTACAATTCATCTGCTCAGCCAATTCTACGATGGTTTGAAGAGGATCTTCATGAATAATATGGTTTAAGCGGTCCACATCGAAGTCCACTGGTCGTATGGAAAGCTCCATGGCTTTCAGGTCGAAATTACCGTCATTGAATCGCAAAAGCCATCGACGAGTTGTCCTTTAATTTATAGCATTTTCACCGTACACTTCGCAAATATCGCGAGCAGCTTTATTTCCTCGATTGAATGCGAACAGAAGGAGGTGTCGAAAATGCTCTTTTTCGTCTACTTGACATTCCATTTTGAAGGCTTGTAATCAAATAAAATAATATATGTAACGTAAAAGCAAACACAATATCTTGTAGAGCAGAAAATTTTCTTTCGTATGACGTATAACATTTACCATTTTGTTTTACTTTTGGTGCTCATTTTTAAATTGGAAAAAAAACGGACACAACTTATGTTAACACCCAATATTATTTGATTACGTTTTTGTTTCATTCAATAAAATCTGAAGGATTTATTGATATGTGGTATAGATCGTTCAGCCTAAAGAGTCATTTTGCAATAGTGTGAGTAACAGCGCGTTTACAAAAACTTGTCACTTTATTTTTTAATGAAATGAAAAAGCAAAATATATAAAAATAATATTTTATATTCAAACATTGAAACACACACGTTTTGTAAATTAAAAATCCTGTCAGCTTTAATTGTAATGCACATAAAAATAAAATGAAAGTAAGTGTATGTAACATATTAACTGTTTAGGCATGGCAGATTCTAGGAAACATTAAATAACAATAATGAAAATTTTCAAGATTTAAAATAAATATAAGTACAAGTATTATAAAGTAAAAATGTTTGTCAGATTTGATTAGATTGCACATAAAAATAAAAATGATTGTTAGATTATTTAACATATTAATGTATTACCTATACCATAATTGGCCATACCATAACATGCCAAATAATAAAGTTTTAAAATAATAGTGGATCGAGTGATACTAAATTCTAGGAAACTTTAAGTTATAACAAAGTAAATTCTAAGCTTTCGAAAATTTTTAAATTATATGTACATTATATTAGACAAAAATCGCACCAATAGATTGCAGCACCTTTTCGACCGATACCTAATTATTCTCAATTACTACCAACATTTAAAACAATCTCCTTTGCTTGGCCCGAAAGTGGTTTTCCCTTTCCTAATTTCGACATGGAAGTGTTTTTCTAATCACCGAGTATTTTAACAACAATACAAACGTACGCTCTGCGCGAACCAATCGTGTGGCATTCTAAAACCAATACCACTACACAAGTTGTGTAATACAAAGAGTGTTACTCAAACTATTGCAAAATGAATCTTCAGGGTAAACGATCTATACTCAACTCCAACTATTCTGTAAGGTATTAACGAAACCTGTAGTTTAAACCAGACTACCTTAATGAAAAAGAAATGGATACCCACGGGAATCGAACCCGCAACCTCTGGGTCGGAAGACAGGTATCTTGCCAAGTGGGCGTCGGAACTCGTTGAGGTGTTGACTATCTGACCATACTGCGGAAACTAATTGTTGTTGACTATCTGACCATACTACGCAAACTGATTATTGTTGACTATCTGGTCACACTGCAGAAATTGATTATTGTTGACTAACAGACCATACTGCGAAAACTGATTATTGTTGACTATCTGATCATACTGCGGAAACTGTCGACCATACTGCGCAACTGTTGACAATCTGACCATACTGCGGAAACTAATTGTTGTTGACTATCTGACCATACTACGCAAACTGATTATTGTTGACTATCTGGTCACACTGCAGAAATTGATTATTGTTGACTAACTGACCATACTGCGAAAACTGATTATTGTTGACTATCTGATCATACTGCGGAAACTGTCGACCATACTGCGCAACTGTTGACAATCTGACCATACTGCGGAAACTGTTGACTTACTGACCATACTGCAGAAATTGTTGACTAACTGACCAAACTACGGAAACTGTTGACTAACTGACTATACTGCGGAAACTGTTGACTATCTGACCATACTGCGGAAACTGTTGACTTACTGAACATACTGCAGAAATTATTAACTAACTGACCATTCTACAGAAACTGTTGACTAACTGACTACACTGCGGAAACTGTTGACTATCTGACCATACTGCGGAAACTGATTATTGAAAATTGACTTCTTATTTTTCCATCTGCACTGTTGTTTTTGTGTTTCCTTACTTTACTTACTTTATACAGTAGACACACGATTATCCGGGGTGGTAGAGAAAAAAACTCCGCTAAAAAATCGGAATAAATAAAAACAATAACTTAAAATTATGTTTTACTTGAAAAGTTACATCAACCAAGTTAAGTGCATCCCTCTGTTTACTTTTCGGTCAGACTTCTCAACATTGCTATTGCTCCAAATAACTGATTATGTTTTCAACGTTGCTTGAAGCAGCAATTATCTCTTGTATGAGGGTACCTTCTTCCTAATATATGCCATCAGTAGCTTCAGGTTCATTAGTATACTTGAGAAAATGTAGGATGGTCCCTGTGACATTTGAAATGTCATGTCTCAAAGGGATGGGATAAAATCGTTTTTTTTACAAATCGAATCGGTTTTTTAAAAATCGAAAAATTGTTTTTCTCTAAACTGACGTTTTAATCCCTAATTTTCATTATACTGACTTTCTAATTCATTGTATGATTTGTATCTGTCTTTAAATAGGCCAAGATCCACTTTGAATTAATACTAAACACGAAGATTTAATTTTAGGTATAAAAAAATCGAAAATTCAAATATCGTATACCCCATCCCTAGCCAATGCGGACTAACACTAACGTAGTGACTTTTGACAAACGTCACCAAATATTATTTGATTTTAACAAACTGCCACATTTTTGCTAATTTGTGACAAGATGTATTAATTTGTCATTATTGTTAGTTTTATTTATTGTATTTACCTAAATAACTTGCTATATATTAGAATCGAGGCTTATATGAAAGTTGATAAAATAATTAAAATTACTGAACGTCGTTACAAGGTTGTATTGGGGAAAATTTGTGAACTGTCATAGGGACCATGCTACATTTTCTCAAGTATAGTAACACATTGCACAATCTCTTCATCACTCTTTAAAATTTCATATCCATGTAAATTGTCATCTGCATTTATTTTAATTTATTTATTTGAGAAAAATACAGCTTTTTAAATAATGAAAATATAAGACGAATACAAATATAAAATTAAAACAAATTATTATACATTATTTACTTGAAATAGTGTTAACAATACTTAAATGTGTGGGAAAGATAAAATAAAGGTTTCAGTGAAAGGGTTACAAGTATGTCTATGCGTTGTTATATCTGAAGATTTCTTAAATTACTTTAAATTATAAATACTACTTTGATCAAAAAGTTTTAGGACTTTATTCATAAAATCGAAAATACAAGTTTGATCCTATCCTCGAAACACCGCTGGTACTCAATTTTCGCTGTGTCCATGAGAGCCGTCTTCGATTTTTTCATGACATCCTCTCGGGTGCTGTAACGCGTTCCGCGAAGTGGTTTTTTAAGTCGTTTGAACAGGAAAAAGTCGCAGGAAGCCAGATCAGGTGAATTCAAAGGCTACTGGATAGTATTCGTGTTGTTTTTGGTCAAAAACTCATGGAAATCATGTATTTCGCGATTTCAACGCGGTCTTTTTTTTGCATGAAATTGAGATGTTTCGGCACCAGTTTTGCAGCGACACGTCTGAGGCCCAAATCACTAACCAAAATGTCTTGAGCGGATCCATAAGCGATGTTCAAGTCCTCTGCCATCTCTCTAATGGTCAATTTGCGGTTTTCGGCCAACATTTCTTTGATTTTATCGATGTTTTCATCGGTTTTCGACTGCCACTGTGTTCGTCATCCTCGACCGACTCACGACCACTTCTGAAGCATTCGTGCCACCGAAAAACACTTATCCGATATTTCCAAGGTCTGCGGACCGTTAAATCCGTTTTTCACACAAAATTTAATGCAAACTCGTTGATGCACAGTTGATGCCATTTTCAAACTTGTAAAAAATCGAAAACACGCACAAAGGTAGATGTACTCAGTACAGCGTAACTTTTACAAATGTCAAGCTATGGCGCTGAAGTTTGGAGGGAAGTGTCAATGATAGATGTGGTAACCTAACAAAAAAAATCCAATCGGGTGACTGACAGCGACACACGATGGACGGTCCTAAAACTTTTTGATCAAGGTAGTATATGTATTATTAGATTTATCAAATCGCGCACTGTTTTGGAATGTTTTACTTACTGCTCCGGTTAATCCGTAACCCGGTTAATGCGACCCGGGTAATCGAGAGTCCACTGTGCAAGCAAACCACTTGCCTTTTTTTAAGAATTTCCGGCCGACAACTAGAGGCAGCAACAAAAATAGCCTTGGTGCTTTTATTTACCAGCCCTATTGGATTTATCGTATTACGTCACCATTAAGTCAGAATAAGAAATACGACGGGTGACGAAAGAGTGACAGCAATTTTATAATGCCAGCATAAGTGGGATTCACGGCAGAGGACGAAGTAAATGAAAACTTTAAAGGAAGAAAGGTAAGGAGTAACAGAAACAGAAGGAGCTGTATGAGAAGTTGTATGGACGTGAACAGGCGAAAGAAATATGCCGTGATTGGAATGTTTGGCGCTCTGTTCTCTCTGCCAATCCTAACTGTAAAATTGTACGATAATAATAATACTAAAAGGAAAATTTATATAGCGTAGTTTAAAGAAAACTCTTCTCAACGCCGCTCAATCTCGGGACTCGAACCCATTATTATTGATAGATTAAACATATTACAAAATAAATACATATATGTTGAGTGTAAGGATATGAAGATAGTGGCTGCGGCCATTACATTAGGTACTTCCCCGGATCTGCACATGTTCAGTAAAACATATTTGGTAAGAAAACCGCAGGAAACTTACCAAGGGAAGACGAAATACAAAGAAACTTTTGTAGACCTTCCGATATGTGGTAGTAGCATAATCAATTAGGTGTACATGGTATATGTGCAGAGCTCATATAGAATCATACATTTTGATAAGATC
Source organism: Odontocerum albicorne (assembly GCA_949825065.1). Classification (NCBI taxonomy): domain Eukaryota; kingdom Metazoa; phylum Arthropoda; class Insecta; order Trichoptera; family Odontoceridae; genus Odontocerum; species Odontocerum albicorne. The sequence continues at coordinate 1,151,338 of OX463860.1, read as the reverse complement.
TGCCGAAAATTGTTGCCTTCAAGCTCTTGAAGACGATCATTCCATGCCACAGGACCAGCATTTGCAGAGGCTTTATCATAATGCCCCATCATATTGGAACATTTTTTTAAATGGAGGAAAAATCGACCTCAAAGCTCTAATCCTCTCTCGAAAGAAATGTCTCAGACGCAGATTCGAAATATAAAATGGAGATCCCATTAAGGGAAAAAGTTAGAAATCAATCCGTTCGCAACACTTGAGTCAATGTAGACCTTCTAGAAGCGGACTACTAGAACAATATTCATGACTATCATATACTCGTATCAGTCTAGCAGTCGCGTTGAAGACAGACTAGAGTCTAGAAATTTGTGAATCAGAAAAAAGAGAATTACAATAATCCAGACGCGATACAACAAATGAACTAAAGTATCCTGTGATGAATTAATTAAGTAGATGGAGTACCATGTTTCAGAATATTTTTTGTCATTTGGATCACATAATTAAAAGAACAGAGTATCATCTACTCAAACCTGAGACCCAAAACCTCCGTGCCAATAAGATCACTGTATAATTAGTATAAAGAACAAAAAGCAGAGACCCATGTACCGATCCTTGTGGTACACCATAATTGAAAATATCCTGATTGATAACAACGGACTGCCTTCTGGCAAATAAGATTCAACCCAGGTTAGGACACTACCTGAAAACCCATACTCATGCCTTCTTAGAAGACTTCTAATAACTTTATGATCGACAGTATAAAAAGCTCACGCATTCGTGGAACAGACATCAACAAGAAAACGGTGTTACAGACATCAACAGGAAGATGGAGGAGAGGCGATTGAGATGGTATGGGCACGCAGAGCACCCGATCACACTGTGAACCAGGCAATCTCCATGGATCTGCCTCGAGTAAGAACCAGAGGAAGACCAAATAATTCATGGGTGGTGCAAAAAGATAACCTGATGCAGAGGCACGGCCTGAAAGACGTAGTCCGGGACAGAAGAGCATACAACCTGAAGACGAGGAGAGCTGACCCCAACAGTCTTCGCAGACAATTAGTTGGGATGGAGCCAGGGAGAAGATCAAAGGCAGCACTCATATCCAGAATAGTTGTTTTCCCTCCTTTTATCCCAGTTAACAAATCGGACACTATCTGAAACAACGGTCTCCGTCGAGTGATATTTTTATATGCAGACTAATTACTTGAAACTCGTTTATTTAAAGATAAATATGAGTTAATCTAAGATTTTTTCATAAGGTTCGATAAAAGCTATAAATTAGAAACCGTTGTGTAATTTTCTAAAATGATTTGGATCTAAATTAGCATTTTTCAGTACCGGTGTTATAATGGAGGTTTTAAGTGCGACGGACATTACAGAGGCTGCAAATCACCCATTGACAATACACTGAGTCACGAGCAGTAGAAGCTCCAAACACTCTTTCAACAACTTCGTTTTTATAGAATCTAAATGTATTGTTATTTGGACTAGATTTCATTCATTTACTCAAGTCTGCCAAAAACATGGACGAAAAACTAGAAACTCACAATTAATAATGATGCTATTTGTTCCATCGGATTCACTATCTGACGGCACAATACTGGGTGGAGGTAACATGAAAACGTTTGTTTTCTTTTATTTTATGTTTAGATACCGCCGCAGGGACTATCACATTGATATTTTTTTGTATTTTATGTTTAGATATCGCCGCAGGGACTATCACATTGATATTTTTTTGTATTTTATGTTTAGATATCGCCGCAGGGACTATCACATTGATATTTTCTTCTATTTTATGTTAAGATATCCCCGCAGGGACTATCACAATGATATTGTTTTTGTATTTTATGTTAAGATATCGGCGCAGGGACTATCACATTGATATTTTTTTGTATTTTATATTTAGATATCGCCGCAGGGACTATCACATTGATATTTTCTTCTATTTTATGTTAAGATATCTCCGCAGGGACTATCACATTGATATTTTCTTCTATTTTATGTTAAGATATCTCCGCAGGGACTATCACATTGATATTTTCTTCTATTTTATATTAAGATATCGCCGCAGGGACTATCACATTGATATTTTTTGTATTTTATGTTAAGATAACTCCGCAGGGACTATCACATTGATATTTTTTGTTTAGATATCGCCGCAGGGACTATCACATTGACATTTTTTGTATTTTATATTTAGATATCGCCGCAGGGACTATCACATTGATATGTTTCTATTTTATGTTTAGATATCGCCGCAGGGACAATAACATTGATATTTGTTTTAAACATTTTGACATATTGGGTTTAATGTCAATATGCACAGCTTTGAGTGATATTGAATTGTGCCAAAATATTTTTTTTTGCTGAGAATATGTAAAATCTCACGAGCGTCTGTAACTCGGACTTTGGGATTGTTTGTATGAGAATTTCGCGGGAGTAAGTCTCAAGATCAACAGTGAATACGAGTACACGAATACACATAACATGTGACAGTCACTTACGTAGTTCGATTGCCGTTGCAACAGTCTGGTTTTTTTGCTTTAGGTCTCGTTAACTTATTTCTGGTCGGTTGGAAAAGATTGTAACTTAGTAATAAATCGTTAAGGTTGTACTGTATACAACGAAATCGTTATACAACACAATATAACTGATGTAGGTCGTTATCTTAATATGTGAACATATAAGTAAACAAACATTGAACAACGAAAAAACTACTCGATTTTCTTTAAAATTACGCCAAAAAATTTCGATAAAAAAATAACGAAAATGCGCCAAACTATTAACTTTTATGATAACATATCATACACATTCGATGAAGAAAAACACTCTGAGTTGGTTTAGGAACGTGAAACGAATGAATGAACGAATACAAACAAAATAATTATTCAATGCAAATGTGAGTGCTAAACGTGGTAGAAGAAAATCAAGAATGGTATGGCTGGATCAAGGGAATTATATTTAGAAAGAAAGGAAGGTAACAAGCGAAAAATGTGTGTCGCGATAGAAAACACCGGCACTTTTTACCAGGGCTGTGGAGTCGGATGAAAGTTTACCGACTCCGACTCCGGCTTTATTTTATACTCCGACACCGACTCCGACTCCGACTCCAACTCTTGACTCTGACTTCAATTTTTATTTTATTTTATAATTTACTGCGTCTACCTAATGTATTTATATTGACTTATTAATAATGGATACAGGTATAAATAAAAATTTAATTATATTCGTACACAAATGAAACAATTTAATAAAAAAATATATAAACAATACGCATTAAGCAATATCTTCACACAAAAATAATATTAAAAATATATATTAATATTTAAAAAAATAATTAAATAAAACTTTTAAAATAATTAGAAAAACAACACAGGTAGGTATTAAAAAAAATAAGAAAACACTTTAAAATAAAATAAAAAGGTTGCTTCATTTGTTTTCATACGTTAACTAAATCTTATTAATATTGTTTATTATTATTTTGATTCAATATTGAATAGAACACAAGATTTTTGAGAACGCCCGAATGCGGCGGCATCTTCCGAAGTAATGAACGAATATCGTATGCTGATATAATACACTAACAATATTTAGGCATGGACACGCCGCGCGTGTTTTGAGCATGAAGCAGATGTTCACATGGACACGCCAGGCGTGTTCTCAGCATTGGTTGAGTTAAAGAAAATGTTAAAATAATTAAACGGAGTCGGAGTCGGTCGATTTTTTCCGACTCCAACTCCGACTCCGACTCCGCCTAAAATGTTCCGACTCCACGACTCCAATCCGACTCCACAGCCCTGCTTTTTAATATCTGCCTACCTCAACATGGAAATGGTTAAATATAATGAATGTGATCCAACTACCATTTCCTTGGTCTTCTCTACGAGTAACGACAACTTGTTCTAACGACTACCTTCCAATCCTTAGACTTCACTTATACTCATTTATTTTGTAAAATTTTAATCCGTCAAAAATGGTGGGTTCGAGTGCTCTTGAGGAGAGTTTTCTAGTGAAATGATTCTTTATATCGCGACGTTTAGAGAATAAACCCTCCTCTAGGGGTTTTGAACAAACTATCAATTTATAAATTGTCCTTTCATTATTATTATTATTATTATTAGGAGCCAAGAAGTCAAGGAAAGTACGGTTAGATCAAGTGAATGATGTTCTGAAAGTACAAAACGTAAAAGGTCAGAGAAATATAATAGTATAAAAATATAAGAAGGTGTATGGATGTAGAAGAAGCTAAAGATGTGTGTGTGATGAGATAGGAAAGTATGGTATTCTATCCTCTCCGCCTACCCTTACAGGGAAGTGAAGTGATGGCGTATATGTATTATTAACGACATCTATCCGAAAAATATTAAACTAATCCCAATACAAATACTTTACAAAAATGATATCACGCAAGTCTTCTAATGTATGCCATAAATTGTTACAAAGCAAAGACAGTTGGGTTTTCGTAACAGCGAGTGATCAACAATCTCGAAGAAGATATACCGCTGGTGTAGCGGTACTTGAATCCACCGCTTGCATATATCTCCACTCCAGTTCCTGCCTCTTGCGTCCTCCTCACCCTCTCCCTCACCCTCACGGAGCCGAGAGCCGGAGAGCGCCACCATGGAACACCCCTGCTTTCTGCTATCCGCTCCTCTCTGCTCTCCTCGGCTCTGCCAATATCACGACTGGATACCGGTTTGACTGCAACTTTATTTCCTGTGGGCACAGTTCAGGACCAGTCCGAATGACGGTTTGCTGGGGATCGCAGCTATTGTGTCACCATTGTATTGTATTGTATTGCACTTTCGTTTTGTATAGATTTACTAAAGTTATCAGCTCAAATGTAAGAATACTACCTTGATCAAAAAGTTTTAGGACCGGCCACCGTGTGTCGCTGTCAGTCACCCGATTGGAATTCTTTTTTTTGTTAGGTTACCACATCTGTCATTGATTCCCTCCAAATTTCAGCGTCATAGCTTGACATTTGTAAAAATTACGCTGTACTGAGTACATCTACCTTTGTGCGTGTTTTCGATTTTTTACAAGTTTGAAAATGGCATCAACTGTGCATCAACGAGTTTGCATTAAATTTTGTGTGAAAAATGGATTTAACGGTCCGCAGACCTTGGAAATGTTGGAGAAGTGTTTTTCGGTGACACGAACGCTTCAGAAGTGGTCGTGAGTCGGTCGAGGATGACGAACGCAGTGGCAGTCGAAAATCGATGAAAACATCGATAAAATCAAAGAAATGTTGGGCGAAAACCGCAAATAGACCATCAGAGAGCTGGCAGAGGACTTGTACATCGCTTATGGATCAGCTCAAGACATTTTGGTTAATGATTTGGGCCTCGGACGTGTCTCTGCAAAACTGGTGCCGAAAGACCTCAATTTCATGCAAAAAAAGGACCGCGTTGAAATCGCGAAAGACATGATTTCCATGAGTTTTTTGACCAAAAACAACATACAATCCAGCAGCCTTCGAATTCACCTGATCTGGCTCCCTGCGACCTTTTCCTGTTCAACCGACTTAAAAAACCGCTTCGCGGAACGCGTTACAGCACCCGAGAGGATGTCATGAAAAAATCGAAGACGGCTCTGATGGACATACCGAAAATTGAGTACCAGCGGTGTTTCGAGGATTGGATCGAGCGCTGGCGTAAGTGCGTTGCAGTCGATGGGGAGTACTTCGAAGGGGACCATATCGATTTTGATGAATAAACTTGCATTTTCGATTTTATGAATTAAGTCCTAAAACTTTTTTATCAAGGTAGTACTATACAACTAATTAAAAAAACTTCAGTATGATGCATATGGTATCAAAGGTTGACTACCCAAAATACACGCACCATGTCGAACTTCTCACGATGTGCAATTATATAGTAGAAGCCTCGAAACAAGAAGGCAAGATAGCCCATTACGATATTCCTACTGAAGGTTCTTCGAGGAAATTTTATCTTTACCACGATGCTGAAAGCATTAAGTCCACGATAAATCTAGCCGTGCAAGAAATCACTGTCTGTTCTACACACCATATTACAGAACGAATACTAAAAATACAATTTATATAACGGCGTTCAGAGAGCAGACCTTAACCTTTCCCTTACTGTGCTAAAAAAATTCGCCCGTTCCGGTGCTGTGTATTCAATACACATGTAAAAATGAGCGATTTAAAATCGAAAAAATAAGAATATTTATAGTCAATCGCTTAAATTAATTAAATTTGAAGTCAAAAAAGATAATAATTGAAATTTAATTGCTGAAAACATGAAAAAATATCGGCCGACATTCACAAAACGGGCGAAGCGACCACTTCGAACGAAAGCCCGCTGGTTACTGAGCGTTAGACTCCTTGTTAAAAAACACCGTGATGCCAAGAAAGACCTTCATATGGTCTTCATCGATCTTGAAAAGACATTTGACAGGATCCCTAGAAGCCTAATCTGGGCAGCACTTAGAGCACATAGTGTACCAGAAAAGTATGTACTTGCCATCCAGGACATGTATGATAACGTGAAAACGCAAGTGAGGTGCACTTCGGGAACTTCACCAGAATTTACTATAAAGGTGGGGGTACATCAAGGATCATCTTAGTCATGGACTATTTAACTAACCAGGAAATGAACAGTCTCCTAAAGATCCTACTATTTGCAGACGATATCGTATTAATAAGTGAAAAACATGAAGACCTGCAAAATAGTCTGGAAAGGTGGAGAAGAATCTTGAAGGGCAATAGATTGAGACTGAGCAGAAAGAAAATAGAGTATCTGTACCTACCATTCGAGAACACAAATTCTGTCACTCCCGTAATGCAAATGGATGGAGAAACATTACCAAATTGTGACTCCTTTAAGTATCTCGGGTCACTCATCCATAGCGATGGAGGATGTGCAGCAGATGTAACACATAGAATTAGTGTGGGATGGATGAAGTTTAGATCGATGACGGGAGTTCTATGTGATCCAAAAATGCCAGTAAAGTTAAAAGGGAAAGTATACAAAACGATTGTCAGACCCGCACTCCTCTATGGCTCCGAATGCTGGACAATGTATAACTAGGCATTCTCAGAACGTGTCCCAACCAGGACCATCGCCTCTCTCGAATTACAGAGACGACAGACCCCTGCCGGGTGCACCGATACAACGTCGTTTGCTATATCACAGTAATTATATAAAAAAATATATAAAAATGCTGGACGATGTATAACTCTAACTCTAGGCAACTAGAAACTGCTGAAATGCGCATGCTAAGATGGTCAGCTGGTGTGCCCCTAAGAGACAAAATAAAAAGCTCACGCATTCGTGGAAGCCTTTGTGTTACAGACATCAACAGCAAGATGGAGGAGAGGCGATTGAGATGGTATGGGCACGTTGGACGCAGAGCACCCGATTACATTGTGAACCAGGCAATCTCCATGGATCTTCCTCGAATAACAACCGGAGGAAGACCAAAGAATTCATGGGTGGTGCAAAAAGATAACCTGATGCAGAAGCACGGCCTGGGGGACGTAGTCCGGGACAGAAGAGCATACAACCTGAGGACGAGGAGAGCTGACCCCAACAGTCTTCGCAGACAGTGAGTTGGGATGGAGCCAGGGAGAAGTTTTATACATATCACCACGCCATTTCCCTGTTGGGGTAGGCCGAGAGTGCCGCCAGACTTTCCTATCTTGACACATATTTAATCCCTTTCATATTCATACAATTATTACGATTTCTCCGACTTTCTACGTTTCATTCTTTCAAAATATAATTACCTTGATCTAACTATACTTCCTGCGGCCTTTCTCTCACATGCCTAACACTCATATTTGTTATGTTAGTCTTTCTTCATTCATTCGTTCCACATACCCAAACCATCTCATAAAGTTCTTCTTCATCTTACCCAGCACATCAGCCTTAAGTTTACATTCATTCCATATAATTTTCTTCCGTATTCTATCACACATTGTCACACCATGTATTCTTCATTATGTATGCGTTTTTACATAATAAATTCGGCTCCTTTCAATCTTTTCCACGTCCACGTTTAACCCCCATATATCAAAGATGGTACTAAAATGTTGTTGTGGAGTAACTTAAAATATTTTGATACTATCCCGTTTGAAAGAAGAAAATTTAATGAGTTAGAAGTCGTAGGAATTGTATGGATGTAGAAGAGACGAAATATATTGGTCAAGATTAGAAATTGGTGTATGTCCTCTCTGCCTACCTCGACAGAGAAACGATAAAATTCAATGTATTGTATAACGGAAGAAGGACTGAGGGCGCGAGGATAAAATAAGAATTGAAATAACATAATTATTATGCTTAAGACGAAGTAAGGACTTTAGAGATGGTTCGTCCACGTGGAATGAATGACGTATTGAATATTAACAAAAATAATATGTACAAGTAGTATAGAAAGTGTGAGAAGTTAGGAAGACCTTAAAAAACGTAGCTCCACAAAATGAGTCTAATTTAAAAAAAGGGACGAATGAAAAGCCTTTATAATATGATAGATGTGTCAGAAGCGAAATATGTGTGTCAGGATAGAATGAAGTATTGATATGTTCTCTCCGCCTATCCCAATAGGGACATAGCGTGATGATGATGATGATGTTTAATACAATACAACTTGACGGGTTAATTGCTGTGTAACAATATCTTACAACCAAACAGAAATACGTTAAAGAGACCTTAAATTAAAACTTAAATACTATCTTTTTTTTTGAAAAAAAATGGGTTACTAATAGGAATTGAACCCGTTACCTCCAGTACGGAAGACAGGCATCTTACCATTTACACCACAGAGGTCATATGATGTATTATTTTTGGTCTACAACCTTATTTGACTATACTATACGAAAGTGTACAAACTTATTTGACTTAAAGATGTATACTTTCACCAATGATATATTTCATTATTATAAACATCATGCTGTGCCCCTATTGGGGTTTCAAGAGAGAACAAATCTTCATTTTATTCTATTATTCTGTACTTATTTTGCTTCTGCTACGTCCATACGCCTTGTCACGCTCTCCATTATAAAGGATTTTCACTGTTTCATATTTCAGAATTCGATTGATTTAGTCGTGCCACGTTTTTCTGGTATTTCCATACTTCTCATACCGTATTAACAACTTAAATATATTATTTATACAAATCTTTCATTCTTTCTTTGTGGTCGAACCATCTCACTTGTTTGTTACTTGGATGTTACCGAGTAACATCTGGACAAATGACAGCGTCTTCAAAATCTGTGTCCATATTTTTTTTAACCTACGAAAGAACGATCATATAACTGCATACCAGAAGGCATTGAATTGGTTCAATGTTAGAAATAGACGCCAAGTTCACATTGTATACTATCCTTAACTGTCCCACCGCCCCCTCTTATCTCGCCGAAAATTTTCAGCGTCTTTCCAATCATGGATTAGCGCTACGCTCTAACTGAGATTGTTTATTGGCCTTTCCAGTTCACCGCTCCTCTTTTTTTTACGTCGTCCTTTACTGTCCATGCAGTGAGACTCTGGAATCATTTACAAAGCAATATAAGACTCGCTCCGTCCTTGGCATGCTTTAAGAAGCGACTGTAAAATAACACGTTTCATTCCTGATTTTTTTTTTCCTTTCCTCTCCACCATTCCTTCATTTTCCTCTGATTGATGATATCTCACTTTATATGAAAAGGAATGTTCGGGAGATTGTCCGTCTTTGTAGGGTTCGTGGGCGTATGCTCACGTATGTGTTTATGGATTTCGTGGGGATGAATAGTCATTTGAATGATTTATGCGACCATGCAACTTGCTTAGTTTTGTCTGGATGGTTGGAAGATATTGCCGCCTGGCAATAAGCCCGCCAGATTGTATTTGCAATAAAAGTGAATAAATAAATAAATCTCAACATTCCTTGTATCTCCTTTTTAACCACATTATTTCCTAATATCCTCATAATTATTTTATCATGCATTGTTTTGCCATATATTTTATGCAACGAAATCGAATCTGTATGCCTTGGATTGAAAGACAAGCGTTTTACTAACTAGGCCACGGATGCTGTCTAAGTCTAACTCAAGATTTGTGATAAGGCTACAAAAAAGTAATAAAGGATTTAGATAATATTTTCAATATCTTCTCTGGTATTTCAAAAGCCCCTAAGGGAACAGAACCTATCTCTGATGATATTTTCAAGATCTTTGATATTTTCGTATAGCTCACGGTTACAGGATCTCTTAGTCGTTTCCGAGATCTCCTAAGATATGCCAAGCAGCCTTAGGACATACAACCTACGAAAGAAGTACCCAGTTTTTTTATCATCTTTAATCAGAGAACCGGCTCTGTTTTGCTCTTCTCTCACGCAGGCTCAGGGTAGATGGAGTCGCTCCACCTGTATGCATTAATTATGCTTCTATGCCGTCAGCAGCGCAGCATTGATTAGTCATTCCCATCAGGTTTAGTGACTTGTCCTTTCTACTTGACGCCTCCTTCCATATATGGAAGCAACTGGTTTCGTGTAAATGCGTATTTGTTGTTTCCCATAAACAATTATTCAGATACGGTGAATATTTACAGTAAAAAATGTTTGAAATCTCTTTGAACTTCCTCCAGCTTCAATCTAGATTAAGTTTTTACTTTAGTTCCACGTATTTTACTTATTTACACACCGGTATAGATCGTTCACCAACTGCAACAATTGGCAGAGGTCAGTAAAGAAGTTGGTTTAAAAATGAATATATCAATAATCAAATATATGATGAACAGCTTTGCTACCCCAAAACCAATAAACATAGATGGAAAGCCGCTAGAACTTGTCCAGGAATATGTGTATCTGGGCCAACTTATTTCCTTTGCAGGTGGCATATCGGAGGAAATAGCACGAAGGACAAAACTAGCATGGAGCTCATTTGGACGCTTAAACAACATCTTCAAAAGTAATCTCCCAATATCCTTTAAGCGAAAGGTCTACAACCAGTGTATTCTCCCAGTACTTACGTATGGCTGCGAGACATGAACGCTCACAGTAAAGAACACAGAAAAGCTCCAGACCGCACAAAAGGGCATGGAGAGATGCATGTTGGGATATATTAAAAGAAACCGTAAACGAAACACCTGGATTCAAATGTAGAAGACGTAATAAAGGTGTGCAAAAGAATGAAGTGGCAATGGGCAGGACACGTAGCCAGAATGTCTGACTCCCGATGGACATCCGAAATAATCCAATGGTACCCAAGAGGCATATAGAGGCCCAGAAGAAGACCGAAGGTACGCTGGATAGATGAAATCAGGTAGCATGGCAGCATCACATGGCATAAAAAACCGAACTATTTGGAGTCAACTTGGGGAGACATTCATCCAGCAGTGCATCGACCCTGGTTGACAATGATGATAAATCGTTCAGCCAGAAGAGTCATTTTGCAATGGTGTGAGTAACAGTGCGTTTACAAAAACCTGTCACTTTATTGTTTTAATGAAGTGAAAAAGCAAAAAAATATAAAAATAAATTCAAACATTGAAAGGAACACAAACGTTTTGTAAATTAATAATCCCGTCAGTTAAAATTGTAATAATCATGAAAATAAAATGAAAGTAAGTTTATTTAACGTATTAATTGTTTAGGCATGGCAGATTCTAGGAAACATTAAATAACAATAATGGAATTTTTCAAGATTAAAAATAAATATAAGTACAAGTATTATAAAGTAAAAATGTTCGTCAGCTTTAATTATCATAGATTGCACATAAAAATATAATAAAATGAATGTAAGATTATTTAACATATTAATGTATCATAATTACATAATAACAATGCCAAATAATAAAGTTTTAAAATAATAGTGGATGGAATGATACTAAATTCTAGGAAACTTTAAGTTATAACAAAGTAAATTCTAAGCTTTCGAAAATTTTTGAATTATACATTACATTAGACAAAAATCGTACTCCTAATTTTGACATGGTAGTGTTTTTCTAATCACCGAGTATTTTAACAACAATACAAACGTGCGCTCTGCGCGAACCAATCGTGTGGCATTCTAAAACCAATACCACTACACAAGTTGTGCGATACAGAGAGTGTTACTTACACTATTGCAAAATGACTCTTCTGGCTGAATGATCTATACACATGATCAAGTCAACTATGTTAGATTGAGATGGCATCCCTCCGTGGAATGGTTGGTAGAAAAAACGCTTGTCTTCAAATCCTGGGTTCTCTTCCCAATCGATTGGTACAAAATAAATGAGTCATAGACTGGTATTTTCGCCAACAGGTATATTTGTGATTGGTTGTGAAGAACTTGACACAAGGCGATACGCCCGATAGGTTGTACTGTAATAAACGGAAGAGTATACTTAAACAATACATGACACTGTGTAGGACCCCTGGTACTCAAATATAGTTTCAAGTCGCCGGTCTATGGGGTGTCTCCATTATGTGTTTGAATATGTGTCTGAAAGATTTTCTTTTAGAAAGAAGTAGAACTCTTAGGTCGATTTCATCTTCATCAAATAAATGTATTGATCCGAATTGATTCAATATAACGGGGTATTATAACAGAAGTTTTGCCTTGCTCGTCTTGTGGCGTGCAACGGTCTGCCTTTAAATGTTAGATATATGGGTGGCGTGTGTAGCTTTAGGAAGCACTAGAATAAAATTATTTTTGGGAGGTTACCTCAAAATGTATGATTATATATGAACACTACACACATCAACTACTCCACACTACATTCATTATGTTACTATTGCACATCGGAAGATGTATGATTATATATAAACACTACACACATAAACTACTCCACCTTACTTACATTCAGTATGTTATTATCGCACATCGGAAGATATACAAAATGTATGATTATATATGAATTACTCCACACTACATTCATTATGTTACTATTGCACATCGGAAGATGTATGATTATATATGAACACTACACACATAAACTACTTCACCTTACATTCAGTATATTGGTTATACAATAGGTTTATATTGTGGACATGGTGGTCCATTGGTTATACAATATGTTTATATTGTGAACATAGTGATCAATTGGTTATACAATATGTTTATACTGTGGACATAGTTGTCCATTGGTTATACAATATGTTTATATTGTGGACATGGTGGTCCATTGGTTATACAATATGTTTATATTGTGGGCATAGTGATCAATTGGTTATACAATATGTTTATATTGTGGACATGGTGGCCCATTGGTTATACAATATTTTTATATTGTGGACATAGTGATCAATTGGTTATACAATATGTTTATATTGTGGACATGGTGGCCCATTGGTTATACAATATGTTTATATTGTGGACATAGTGATCAATTGGTTATACAATATGTTTATATTGTGTACATAGTTGTCCATTGGTTATACAATATGTTTATATTGTGGGCATAGTGATCAATTGGTTATACAATATGTTTATATTGTGGACATGGTGGCCCATTGGTTATACAATATGTTTATATTGTGGACATAGTGATCAATTGGTTATACAATATGTTTATATTGTGTACATAGTTGTCCATTGGTTATACAATATGTTTATATTGTGGACATGGTGGCCCATTGGTTATACAATATCTTTATATTGTAAACATAGTGGTCCATTGGTTATACAATATGTTTATATTGTGGATATGGTGGTCCATTGGTTATACAATATGTTTATATTGTGGATATGGTGGTCTATTGGTTATACAATATGTTTATATTGTGGACATGGTGGCCCATTGGTTATACAATATGTTTATATTGTGGATATGGTGGTCTATTGGTTATACAATATGTTTATATTGTGGACATGGTGGCCCATTGGTTATACAATATGTTTATATTGTGGACATGGTGGCCCATTGGTTATACAATATGTTTATATTGTGGACATAGTTGTCCATTGGTTATACAATATGTTTATATTGTGGATATGGTGGTCCATTGGTTATACAATATGTTTATATTGTGGATATGGTGGTCCATTGGTTATACAATATGTTTATATTGTGGATATGGTGGTCCATTGGTTATACAATATGTTTATAAAATGGAGCATTTCCGAAGAAGCAAAGCTGGCTGCTCTTGATCTCAGGTGGAACATTGGACTGATAAAAAAACATGAAGAAAGCAAGTTAAGTTGTGGTGGAAACGAGAGGTTTGTGTAGAATTTGTAAAAATATAATATGATAGACTAAGGACATAAGAAGGAATGCGAATAGAAAAAAATACGTTAAGTGTAAGGATAGGAAGGTATCGGCTGCGGTAATTAGATTGGGTACTTCCCCGCATATACGTGTAAGTTTAGAAAAATAATGATGATTGGTAACAAATAAATTTAAATGTTATTCAAATTCAAAGGGCAGTTTTATAAAGCGCCTTTTAGAGAGCAAACTCTCCTCAAGGGCGCTCTAACTCGGGACTGAAACACACTTTCATATTCTACAGGAGAAGAACAACTTTCATCTTCTAGCGTACATCCCTCTAATAGCATCGGGTATATCCCATAAAGATCCATTCTGACTCGGAGACAGAGGCTTGACCGAGAGTGTATCTGGTTTCCTCGAATACCTACGAAGCCGGGGACCCGCAAAGAACCTGCAGAGCTGTTGAACATCGGCCTGGTATGGTCTGGTACGTCGGATTTTCCGTTTCATTTCACCTGAGTGGACAGCAAAAACGGTTGACGGAAGCTGTTCAAGATGGATAACTCCGGTGGTTTGAGACAGAGGCGCCACTTTATCACGTTTTCTGGGATAATAATTATTTCACACTCGAAAATAATCCAACTACATATTTATTCTTCAGATTATAGAAAAAAACTTTTCTTCTTCTTCCCAGTGTCGTGTCAAGTCCCCCCAACGTTGAATATCATCTGAGAGTAGACATCTTTGTCCCCGGCAGCCCGAAAAAGATCCCCAACGCTCCTTATACCAGTCCAATCACGTATATTGCGGAGCCAGGAGATTTGCCTCCTGCCAACACCTCTTCGACCCTCTATTTTGCCTTGGATGATCAGGTGCAGTAATTTGTACTTTGCTTCTCTAACTACATGACCCAAATAGGACACCTTTCGGATTTTAATATTAGTCAGACACTCTCTATCAACTTTGGCTCTTTGAAGAACCCTCGTGTTGCTGACCATATCCATCCAGGGTATCTGTAGCATTCTCCGGTGCATCCACATTTCGAATGCTTCCAGTCGGTTCATACTACCAACTTTGAGGGTCCATCATCCTTTGAGGTCATGGGATTTACTCGTGAAATACAAATTCAAAAAGTTTCATGTTTTTCATTTAAAGGATTAAGGTACATCATACAATAACATATTACATACATACAGAAATACCATCATGCCATCTCCGGATAGGCCGAGAGTACAGAGCGCAAGACTTTCCTATCTTGACATGCATACATCGTCTCATCGACATCCATAAACCTTTTCATATAACTTCTACGATTTCTCTAACTTTTGACATATCCTTCTTTCAAAATGTCCTACACTCGATTCAACCTTACATTCCTTGGCCTTTCTCATTATTGCTAGTTCTGATAATTTTCTTTAAGCCAATCACATTTTTCTTGGTCCCCATCTACCACGCCTTCTACTTACATTTGCACTTTATATTTGTTTTGTCAGTCTTTCTTCAATTATTCGTTCCACGTGACCAAACCATCTCAAAGTACTCTATCATATTGTTCAATACCTCAGCCTTAAGTTCACATTGATTCATTTCAATCCGTCTCCTGTCATACATTGTCACCCTATGTATTTTTCTAAGTGCACGGATTACTACAACATTTATTTGACTTCTTTGAGTATTGTTCCACGCAACGTTTCACTTTCATACATTGAAGCTGTTATTTGAATACTAATCAGTTCATTCCGTATTCTGTCATAATTTGTTACCTAGTACTCGTACATATTGCCATACATTATATTGTTTATATTGCCATACATTATATTGTAGTATATATTGCCATACATTTTATTGTTTATATTGCCATACATTATATTCTATTGTAGTATATATTGCCGTACATTATATTGTTTATATTGGCATACATTATATTGTAGTATATATTGCCATACATTATATTGTAGTATATATTGCCATACATTATACCGTAGTATATATTGCCATACATTATATTGTAGTATATATTGCCATACATTATACCGTAGTATATATTGCCATACATTATATTGTAGTATATAGTACATTGCCACACATTATATTGTTTATATTGCCATACATTATATTGTAGTATATATTGCCATATATTATATTGTTTTTATTGGCATACATTATATTGTAGTATATTGCCATACATTATATTGTTAACCTAGTATATATTGTCACACATCTATAAGCATACCTATAAATGGGGCAAAGTCCTATTTATGAAAAACATATACGAAATAACCAAAAAAAATCCAAGTCACATAAAGCCAGCTTTTTACACTAATTTTTATATCCGGAAACTCTTATTTAACGGGAAAGGCAAAAATGGAATACTTAGCAACGGTGGTGTGTATAAACTTTTATGTGCAGACTGTGAAAATTTCTATATAGGAAAGACAGGAAGATCCTTTGAAAAGAGATTTCGTGAACACAAATCCGCCTTAACAAATCCTCTAAGTAATTTATTCTGAAATGGCCAATCATTGTCACCGTGAAAACCATGCTTTTTCTATCAATGATGCCAAATTCTTATATATCAGTAGTAACGGAAATAAATTGGACAGATTAGAAGCCCTAGAAATTTCTAAGTCAGTACACCGAAGCGAACATCTGGTAAACACATGTATCCCAAAAATTTCTCCGCTGCTGACCGAGATCGTCCCATGCCTCCCTCTGCCCTCAGTCCTCAACCCGAATGTCCCCAACCGTTGAAGCGTGTATATCGGTACCAGTTCGAACATAATTTAGTCTTGTTTGTGCTCCCCTGAAGATGAGGTGAAAGCCTTGAAACCGGTAGGGTTGTACCGTTACAAAAAATGGAATAAACAGTGTTTGATAAAATAAATTACAATTGCCATACATTGTTACCTCGTGTATTCTTTTAAATGCACGCGTTTCTACAGAATGTATTCGCCCTTTTTAAGTCTTGTTCCATCGTCTTAAAGTCATTAATTTCACCTTCGTTCCACCTTTTCAAATTCTACTTTTTTAAAGTCATTAAATTGAGTCTTCTTTTTCAAGCTATCATCTATGGGACCAGTCTCTCTTTTTTTCTATTTAGGAATACCTTCTCGGTATTCATTGGACACGCTCGAGTCTCGTAAAGTGACCAAGTAATAAGAGAAACGTTTTTTTTTCTTGCATTTTGAAAACTTATCACACAAAAGATTTTCAACAAAAGCGCGACAAAGTCGAAACAACCCCAAAATAAAGGTCCTGTGTACCCTTTTGGTTACGCCCATGGTCCGTTTTGTTATTTAGACGTTATAATGCAAAAATGATCTAACCCACATTTTATCTGTTCTTAGATAACTGAGGAAACATCCATTTGCGTCCTAAAAACTTGTTACAAGTTTTTATAACAGAATTTAACAATGATCTATTCATTAATACGGTTTGATATTTTTGCATCTACAGCATTTTTTTATATTTTCTTTTTTTATGTTTTAAATAAACCAAAGAAATGTGTTAAATGAGTTGGTCTTTTTTTGCATAATAACGTCCATATTTTGTTTTATGGTGCTTCGTTTTAAACGATATCTGGTTACGCGAATTTTGGTTAAGCGTATTTCTATGTAGTATCATAAGTAGGAGATATCTTACAATTTGTTTAACACTTTAATGTTCATTAACATTCCTTGACATTATTATTCATAATTTATTTACCAGTAATAAATAGACCTCGACAATGACAGAAGATTTTTTTTCCACTATCTTGCTGTCCTTGTATTTGTGATGCTTCATGTTGTCGTCGTATTGCTGCTCTCTAGTATCGCTTGTTCGTTGTAACTGACGCGATCGTCTCTTCCTTTTAGCATCTTCAGCTCTTTTTACAGCTATTTTATAATTTTGATCCGTAATAAGTATGTCATACTTTAAATTAAAAGTGTATCTTGTAGAAACAATTTTAAGATTATTTTTAACAAAGTGGCAAGTCAAATTCGTTTCCAGAATGAAGTTGGAAATAATTTTGAATTTGAATGAAACGAAACTCAGAACTAAGTGCAGTACTCGGCGGTAAGTAATATACATCGGGCTTAAGAAAGAGACTGTCGGCCATAATCGGCTAGCTTCTGCTTTGTAGAGCGTCGTATCTGTCGCACGATGCGTTACGCTTACGCTTAACAATGACTGACAAATCGCGATGGAACATGTGTATGAATGACAGAGACGACGCTCTACAAAGCCGAAATTAGCCGATTATGGCCGACAGTCTCTTTCTTAAGTCCGATGTGTATTACTTTCCGCCGGGTACTGTATTATACCATATATATAATATTTTACTGACAGAAAACTTTATGTAAACTATTAATAAAGAAATCAGTTTATTTACATAGCAACAGTTTAAAGTAAGTAAGAGTTATATGTCGTCTAGACAAGAAGACGCTTGTCTCCCAATCTGGGAGTTGCGGGTTCGATTCCCGTTGGAAATCAGATGTCTGTCTGGTTTTCCCTCAAGGCCTCTTGAACATCTTTCTGGTTGGTTGGAAGAAATTGCCACATGGCAATAAGTTCGCGAGGTTGTACTGTATACAATAAAAGTGTACTACAATTATTTTTCTTTGTAATGAATTAAACATTTGTTTATTAATATTACTGTGATGTGCCTTGTACCGTTGTACCGTTGATGAAAATAAATATTCTTTCAAATGTCACCAAAAACAGGGAAAGAACAAGAAAATACGAGTTATGGAGAAACACACTTTGTAACTGAAGAGAAATGTATTATATAATTTAGAATGTTGCTGTTTGCAACTGAGGCAATAGGGAATGAGTGCGTCTGGACAGACAGAGGACGCGAGAATGGAGGTAATATTCTATAATGAATGTAGACGTTGGGGCGATTTGTTTGTTACAAAGTGAGTGAAGTCGGATTTTCTCCGAAACGATCTTCAGTGGCCGCTGCCGACAGGAGATGTGATAGTATGCTCTCTTCGAGTCCCCCGAACCCTCTGAGAAGTCTGCTTGAAAAATCCTGGAAAATAACAATTAAATGGCTATTGGAGTGGAGAAAAAACAATACAGAAAGAGTTGAACGTCTTTAGATCTATCGTGTTTCTGTCCATTTTGCGAAAAAAACTTGAAAATGATTATGATTGACGGAATAAAAAAAACAAATCTTTCTAATAAATAATCTCAGATAATACAGAAAAATCTCTCAGATAAATAATGTCAGATAATCCAGAAAAACCTCTCAGATAATACAGAAAAATCTCTCACGTAAATAATCTCAGATAATACAGAAAAATCTCTGACATAAATAATCTCAGATAATACAGAAAAATCTCTCAGATAAATAATCTCAGATAATACAGAAAAATCTCTCAGATAAATAATGTCAGATAATGCAGAAAAACCTCTCAGATAATACAGAAACATCTCTCAGATAAATAATCTCAGATAATACAGAAAAATCTCTCAGATAAATAATCTCAGATAATACAGAAAAATCTCTCAGATAAATAATCTCAGATAATACAGAAAAATCTCTCAGATAAATAATGTCAGATAATGCAGAAAAACCTCTCAGATAATACAGAAACATCTCTCAGATAAATAATCTCAGATAATACAGAAAAATCTCTCAGATAAATAATCTCAGATAATACAGAAAAATCTCTCAGATAAATAATCTCAGATAATACAGAAAAATCTCTCAGATAAATGATGTCAGATAATGCAGAAAACCCTCTCAGATAATACAGAAAAATCTCTCAGATAAATTATCTCAGATAATACATAAAAATCTCTCAGATAAATAATCTCAGATAATGCAGAAAAGCCTCTCAGATAATACAGAAAAATCTCTCAGATAAATAATTTCAGATAATACAGAAAAATCTCTCAGATAAATAATCTCAGATAATACAGAAAAATCTCTCACGTAAATAATCTCAGATAATACAGAAAAATCTCTGACGTAAATAATCTCAGATAATACAGAAAAATCTCTCAGATACATAATCTCAGATAAAATAAAAAAATCTCTCAGATAATGCAGAAAAAATAAAGAAAATCCCGCTAGATACGATACGATAATAAACACTGCTAGATACGATGCATTTATAGTTTATTTTTATCAACTTATTTTTCCATTTTAACATGTCCTCAATCGTCGTTGCTGGGCCTCGTACTCGAGGATCCCCTCGCCAGGATCCGCACGCCAGGATCCGCTCGCCAGGATCCCCTCGTCAGGATCCCCTCGCCAGGATCCCCTCGCTATTCCAATCTCAATTCAATTGCAAAGTGAAGATGTGCCGTAGAGTTTTCTTCTCCTTTCTTCTTCTTTACAGCAAACTCACCGGCCGCACCACTGTACAGGAGCCGATGGTACATCTGAAGGGAGACGATCGGGGCACACCGGCATGTTTATTTCCTGTTTTTGAAAGAATATATATGACCGAAGTCTAATGTATTCTCATTCCCCCGAATACTAGACGGAAAAAATGCCTGTGTCATTCGAGGGGAGTAGCACAGCGCGGGGTTCAAACCGGCGACCTTCCGCACGGAAGTCCAGAGCATTCACGCGCAGACATGCCCTCAGTAAGATGCAGGTAAAATCCTAGTTTACTAGGGACACGGCAAATGAAAGGCAAAAAACACGCATATACCATATATAAATTGACTTTCCGCTTTAAATTATCTGTTATTACTTGTATTATCTGTTATTACTTGTATTATATGTTGTTACTTGTATTATCTGTTGTTACTTGTATTATCTGTTATTACTTGTATTATCTGTTATTACTTGTATTATATGTTGTTACTTGTATTATCTGTTGTTACTTGTATTATCTGTTATTACTTGTATTATCTGTTGTTACTTGTATTATCTGTTGTTACTTGTATTATCTGTTATTATTTGTATTATCTGTTATTACTTGTATTATCTGGTATTACTTGTATTATCTGTTATTACTTGTATTATCTGTTATTACTTGTATTATCTGTTATTACTTGTATTATCAGTTGTTACTTGTATTATCTGTTGTTACTTGTATTATCGGTTGTTACTTGTATTATCTGTTGTTACTTGTATTATCTGTTATTACTTGCATTATCTGTTATTACTTGTATTATCTGTTGTTACTTGTATTATCTGTCATTACTTGTATTATCTGTTATTACTTGTATTTGCTAAATTATGTATTCATACAATTACTTGTCATGTAAAGAAATAAATAAAATAAATAACAATTAGAATATTTAACAATGAATAACTTTATTTTACTAATTACATTAATTTCTGCTCCTTCACTCTTTTCCACGTCCACGTTTCAATTCCATACTTCAAAGTTTGCACTTAAATACAGTTGTGGACTATAACACATAAGATGATTTACTTCGTCGGCAAATCGGACAAACTGTGAGTTACGTGCTAAGTCGAGCTCTTTTTTAGTTACCACTGAGGTTCAAAAGTTTTAATTCTAAAAAAAAACGCATATATGTACATATACCACGCCCATGGCATCTATCCATACAAGATCTATCTTGTTCAGGCCGGAAACTTTTGGACCTAGCATATGCCTACTTGACTCTTGATTAATGGACCGAAATTGACTCCCGGCTTTTCAATATGTCCGTATTATATAATAGATGCGCATATATACTAAGTACCGGACAAATAAATGTAAACACACCCTTCTCCATATATCTTCTCACACAACTCCTTTTGCTCTAGAATTGGGCGTGTCAGACCGAGAAAGAACGAGGCCGAGTTACAGTAGACTCCCTGTTATTATGACGCTAATGCCAAGAGCAATTAATCCGTTCAATTCAACTCGTTTGCTGTCGCTCCGTGTCCGATCCATTTGCGGCCACATTAACTTAGAATTCCTCTGCATTAACACACACTGCCACCCTGGATTACGCCTGTACTCATATTTAAACCTGATTTATCTTCAATAATTTACAATACATCAGACTTGGGTAAATATTTTGGAATATTACAACGTATTGGCGAACAAAATATGATTTTTGTAGACGCGATTTATTATCATGAAATAAATCAAATAAGTAACCAAAATTAAAAAATCTACCTTAAAAAATAAATTGTCAACCTTTCCCTTCTTGTGCTAAAAAAAATCCGCGCGTTCCGGTGCTGTGTATTCAATACACATGTAAAAAAGGAGCGATTTAAAATCGGAAAAATAAGAATATTCATAGCCAATCGCTTAAATTAATTAAATTTGAAGTAAAAAATTATAATAATTGAAAACATGAAAAAAAAAAAAACATCGGCTGATGCTCACAAAACGGGCGACGAGATTACCTCAAATGGATGCCCGAAAGCTACTGAAGCGAGAGAAGCGAGCGAACTGAGATTCTATTTCTTGCGTTCCCATATACCGAAGTAGAGTGAGACGTGAATAGCGTCGCTTCTCCCCCATAGCGGTTTTTTAGAATGAATATACCTACGTCACACACGGGCACACGTTTGATTATATTGCTGAATTTATTCCTGATTTTCACAAAATATCTCTGATGTGGCCGATAATTGCTAATTATTATTAATATTATTTTTTTCATTCAATGCGTAAATGTATTACGGAGGAATACCTAAAATCTGAACCCAGTATTTATTATATTTATAGAGATATTAAAGTGTTTAGAAGCAATGTGTACTAGTTACACATCACAGGGAAGGTTGGGTTAAAAACGATTTCCTAATAAAATATAACTTAGTGAGATTAACGTATTTTTTATCTTTCATTAGAGTTATAGTGAGTACCAATTATGTATTATATTTATATAGAAATCTGAGACAATGTAGACGGCTGTGCATTACACACGGCTACACGAGTCATATTAGCCGTGCTGGCGCATTTATTATTATAATGCGACTCGAGGACACCGATTGTAATTTAAAGAAATATCATTATATAAACAAAACAAAAAATGTTAATCAATGCAAATGAAAATTATTTATTGTTTGCGGGCCATATTAAAATACGAGGTGGGATGTACTATAAACGACCCACGGGCCCTAATTTGCCCAGGACTGATTTATATCATAAAAATACCGCCGTGTCTAGGTTGTATAACGCCTGTCTTCTAACTCGAGTCTACGGATTCGATTCCCGTTATTAGTCATTTTTAAAAGGGTTGTTTTGAGATTTTTGAGACGATGCTCTGAATTCGTTGTCCGAAACTGCTTAAAAAATTAATACTACAGTAGTTATTCACATATTTAAATATTTTAACTTTTCGTTGACACAAATATTCATCTTAAGGCTAAGGCCATACCAAAGTGCTTCGCTAGGTGCTACATAACTAATAGGGTGATTTCATGCTTGGCCACACCAAAGTGCTTCGCACAAATTCATTTGATATTTGGGAGCGGTTGAGTCAACAAACGATGCCACTCTCAAAACTAACCAATTTCATTATAACTTACCATCTTTAATTACTTCCTGTGGCGCGAAGCGTGCAGTGTGGCCACTGCGGTAGTATGCGGTACGTTGGTTCGCTAGGATATGTCGCCTTGCTCGCAGCGTAGGTCTAAGCACCAAGTGAGGCTCCTACCTGTGTGGCCGAGGCCTTATAAGATAGACTGTCTAATTGACTAATAATAATAACCTTGTTATTGTTCTGTTTCAGGAAGAACATAATCCCGTCATTTTAGTAATTTACAACAATACATGGATACATATAATTTATGAAGTGCAATTTTCATCTTTTGGTTTAAATTTTTTGCTTATACTCGTAAGAGCTTCTAAGCAGAGTAGCGTTTGCTAGCATGCAAAACCTAGGCATTTGCCTAGGTACGCCAAACCAAAGGAACACCTAAATATTCATAAATAGATTTAAAAAAATATAAGAACGATTTAGATGAATGAATGCTTTAGGGAATACTGCGTTCACTTTAGTGCACATTTTAAATCTAATGATAACAATGACTATTCAATGCTACAGCTTATTAAACTAAAAATTATATCTAATGATAAAAATAACTATTCAATGCTACAGCTTATTAAACTAACAATTATATCTAATGATAACAATAACTATTCAATGCTACAGCTTATTAAACTAATAATTATATCTAATGATAACAATAACTATTCAATGCTACAGCTTATTAAACTAATAATTATATCTAATGATAACAATAACTATTCAATGCTACAGCTTATTAAACTAATAATTATATCTAATGATAACAATAACTATTCAATGCTACATCTTATTAAACTAATAATTATATCTAATGATAACAATAACTATTCAATGCTACAGCTTATTAAACTAATAATTAACAAAACATTAGTAACGGATTATTTGAATATTTGAATATTTTACTTATGTCCGCCATTAACAAACTATTCCGCGGAACGAAGGTTTCATTATTGAAACGATTAAAAACATATTTAAGATCCATTCGAAACCAAAACGGACTTAACGCATTAGCCATACACATATAATTATCAATGGAATCGGACATAAACTGTGAATAATGGACTTCTTTAAAATCGTAGATTCTTTTGCGGAGAAGAAAGCGAGAGGTCAACTATAGTGGTTTGTTATGTGGCGTGAAATGCATACATCATCATCCACGTTCACCAACCGAAACGGAAAGAGTAAGCATTGTTTTAAATACGTATTGGGGAGGGGGCGCACGTTGTTAACTGTCTAGTCTAAGGGTGCCGTCTATACCAAGGGTCTCCAAACTACGGCACGCGGTAGCGGGCCGGATATGCCCGGTATCCGACCCGTCATAGTTTATTTTGATTACATTGTAAAATTTACAATGTAAGTAAATCATACAAAATAATAATCAGATGTTTTTATTTAACGACTATAGTCACAAAACACACTAGTCGCACTACTATATTTCGCTTTTCGCGCATCGGCTATCTCCGCCGCAATGAAATGTCCTTGACACTTGCCCGTAAGTACCAACCGAAATTGCGAACGGAGCGGAGTCTACCCCGCACCCTGCGCCATAGATATCTCACTCGCCGGTTGTCCCAATACGAAAATTTGCGCGTAATTCAAAACTACAATATATTGGTATGTTGAGCTAGCTAGGTCTTGGCCCTTTGGGACTTAGTGGAGGAGTCAGTGTGGACCTTAGGGTAAAATGTTTGGAGACCCCTGGTCTATACAAATACAAGTTAAATAAAAAAAGGATGAACAAAATAGTTCGTATTGTTTAAACGCTTCATTGTTAACTTAACATCGTTTCAGTGAATATAATGTTCTCAGCTGTATTATATATGTGACAATATGTATCAGTGCATACAGAACGGGTCTAATAATACAGTTTCCTTTTCTCTACCGTTAGCTATTCTTAGCGGACGATCTGGCTCCAAAGTTCTTGGTTAAAGGCTAGGGGATGAATCAGGCTCTATTGTTAAGTCTGAGAAGTTATCATCCTCCTTTGTTAGAAGTGGCCCTTCCAATAAATCTCCTGATATTTCATTGTTTCTCTTTACTCTATTATATTCCACTAAACCGTCTACCTCGTTTTGAGATTATTTGAGGCAATTTACTGCTTCTTTTTTTTATCGTGTACTCAATGTTGAGCTTTGTGATCTTCGGCTATGTCTCGAACTCAGCACACCACCTGTCTCCATCCCTCCCGATCCTGGGTCATGTTGAATGGAGCGCTTAAAGAGGATCATATTAACTCTTATATTTGATACTCGCCTTTTACCCTCTCTCCCCTTAATCAACAACTTCAGTAGATTTTCATAATGTTTTCCAGCAACATGCCCTAAGTATGTTAGAACTATGTTGTCGAAAGCCTTTGAGTAATTTCCAATTCTTGGTTACCCATTTCTACAGCATTAATTAATTTATTTATTTAACACTTTTATTGCAAATACAATCTGGCGGGAGTATTGCCAGGCGGCAATCTCTTTCAACCAACAAGACAAAAGTAAATTAAGCAATTTACGTTGTCTCATAAATCATTCAAATGACTATCCATCCCCACGAAATCCATAAACACATACGTGAGCATATGCCCACGAACCCCATAAAGACGGGCAATCACCCGAACATTATTTTTCATATAAAGTGAGATATCATCAATCAAAAGGAAAGGAAGGGATGGTGCAGAGGAAAGGAAATTGTACTGACTAGAAATTAAGAGTTTTTTCAGTCTCTTCTTAAAAAGCATGCCATGGACGGAGCGAGTCTTATATTGGTTTGTAACTGATTCCAGAGTCTCACTGCATTGACATTCATTCGACTCCTTTCAGTCTTACCCATGTTCGCTTTTAACTCTAATACACCAACCAACGTTGGTACTAAAATACTGTTGTGGACTATCATCTTAGCAGATTTTGATACTGTGTGGTTCGAGTATACATATTTTAATGTCCCATTGACTTTGTTTCATATCATTACACGCCGTTCGACTTCCCTCTTAACTCTTCCGTCATCTGAGAAAATAATACCCTAATAATATAAATCCTCAATTGGCTCCAGTTTTTCATTGATCAATTTAAATCGCTATAATTAATTTCTTAATACCTCCAAGCATGGCCTCTTGCTAAATTATAGTTTGGCACTTTATCTTTTCATTATTCTTTCCAGGCAGATAAGATTTCGTTTGAACGTTCAGTTAGGTCTCACTGTAGCAGAGAGACTCCTCTGCCTGCTTCTCTGTTTAGCTTAGTATAATGGGTTGTACCAGAAATACTGCCTACAGCTAATTATTTATAAAAGGACTAGATACTATGAATTATTGTAGATAAAAATATAACATTTTAAGTGTATTTATTAAAAATCTCTGGTAAATAAAATATTTCAAAAAAAGAACACTTGCATCCTGATACCTCATTGGAGTATACTATTGTAAAGAAAGTCAAAATTGGAACATACTATTGTAAAGTAAGCCAAAATGATACTTGCATCCTGATACCTCACTGGAGCATACTATTGTAAAGTAAGCCAAAAGAGGACTTGCATCCTGATATTTCATTGGAGCATACTATTGTAAAGTAAGCCAAAATGGTACTTGCATCCTGATACCTCATTGAAGCATACTATTGTAAAGTAAGCCAAAAGATAACTTGCATCACCTGATACCTCATTGGAGCATACTATTGTAAAGTAATCCAAAAGCTCATTGGAGCATACTATTGTAAAGTAAGCCAAAATGGTACTAGCATCCTGATACCTCATTGGAACATACTATTGTAAAGTAAGCCAAAAGAGGACTGGCATCCTGATACCTTATAGGAGCATACTATTGTAAAGTAATCCAAAAGGGGACTTGCACCCTATTGTAGCATACTATTGTATGGAGCATACTATTGTAAAGTAAGCCAAAATGATCTTCATCAGCTTTCGTGTCCTTAAAGCAGTGGTTGTTAACCTTTTCAGCAGCCGGCACCCCTTAAATTAATAAAACATGTTCTCGTACCCCTAGAGAAAATCCAATTTTATAAAATTATTTACATGTAAAATTAATGGTAAATGGGAACGTCATTTATTTAATAATGCCTTGATTTTCATTTCATATCGGAAAGAGCTGAACTGGTTGAATGTGAGAAATAGACGCCAAATACCCTTTTTTTTCTTCTTTAATATATCCTTAACTGTCCTGTCACCCCCTCTTATCTCGGCTAGAATATTCAGCGTTTTTAGAATAATGAACTTGCGCTATGCTCAAACAGAAAATGTTTATTGACTTTCCCTTCTTTCTTTTTGATATCGTCCTTTACTGTCCACGCAGTGAGACTGGAACCAGTTATTGATATATTTCCCCCCGTTATTGGCATGTTTTAAAAAGCGATTGAAAAAGCTTTTAGTTTCAAGTCAGTAATACAAAGTGTTTCTTTCTCGATTCTCCAATACCTATCTCCTTCCTTTTCCCTTTGATAATCTAATTGTTATTTTCATTACGTACCTATAGGTATATTGTTCATGAATTTTGTACAGGGGAATAATGATTTGAATATTTTTTGCGACCATTTTTTTTTATCTGATTGATTGGAAGAGATTGCCGCCTGGCAACACATAAGCCAGATTATTTAACAACGAAGTGTTAAATAAGTAAATATTATAACTGACAAGTTGAATGCAAACTTGTAAGTATTTTCTGCAGTTTATTTTGAGATGTAGGTATGGTATGTGCGATACTCGGAAGGAATTTACAATATATGTATTATATATACACATTGTGTTGCTGTCAGGGGGGGAACCTTTATTTGTTCGTTTGAATTGATCTGAGGCGGTATTTGTGGATTTATTTATTTTTCTGCCATCTATTTATTTCCTGTGTTTTTTTTATCTTCTTCTTATTCTACATGTGCAAGGGTGTAGGCTGAAAAACATCTGGTGTCCCCGTGGCTAGGCTCGCCCTATATTGGTGGGGTGTATTATGGCCGGGGGGATGTTATTAAATGATCCCAGACCTTTTGATAGCTTCTGGATTTTATGTATTCTCTGCATTGTATGTGTTCTTGAAGTATATTTAAATGAATTATGTACATACTGTGTTGCTATCAATAAACCTATATTTATTTATTTATTATACAACATGTTATCATAGCGATTCATTGATTTATTCTACACAATGTTATCATAGTGATTCATTGATTTATTCTACACAATGTTATGATAGTGATTTATTGATTTATTCTACACAATGTTATCATAGTGATTCATTGATTTATTCTACACAATGTTATGATAGTGATTTAATGATTTATTCTACACAATGTTATCATAGTGATTCATTGATTTATTCTACACAATGTTATCATAGTGATTCATTGATTTATTCTACACAATGTTATGATAGTGATTCATTGATTTATTCTACACAATGTTATCATAGTGATTCATTGATTTATTCTACACAATGTTATGATAGTGATTCATTGATTTATTCTACACAATGTTATCATAGTGATTCATTGATTTATTCTACACAATGTTATGATAGTGATTCATTGATTTATTCTTCACAATGTTATCATAGTGATTCATTGATTTATTCTACACAATGTTATCATAGTGATTCATTGTTTTATTCTACACAATGTTATGATAGTGATTTATTGATTTATTCTACACAATGTTATCATAGTGATTAATTGATTTATTCTACACAATGTTATCATAGTGATTCATTGATTTATTCTACACAATGTTATCATAGTGATTCATTGATTTATTCTACACAATGTTATCATAGTGATTCATTGATTTATTCTACACAATGTTATCATAGTGATTCATTGATTTATTCTACACAATGTTATGATAGTGATTTATTGATTTATTCTACACAATGTTATCATAGTGATTCATTGATTTATTCTACACAATGTTATCATAGTGATTCATTGATTTATTCTACACAATGTTATCATAGTGATTCATTGATTTATTTTACACAATGTTATGATAGTGATTTATTGATTTATTCTACACAATGTTATCATAGTGATTCATTGATTTATTCTACACAATGTTATCATAGTGATTCATTGATTTATTCTACACAATGTTATCATAGTGATTCATTGATTTATTCTACACAATGTTATCATAGTGATTCATTGATTTATTCTACACAATGTTATCATAGTGATTCATTGATTTATTCTACACAATGTTATCATAGTGATTCATTGATTTATTCTACACAATGTTATCATAGTGATTCATTGATTTATTCTCATAGTCATTCATTGATTTTATTAAATGTTTCGAATTGAATGACGTCACAATGTGACACGTTAAATTGTGTCACAGTTCGTTAAGGAATGTAACATATTATACATTGCTGCGATGATACGTTACGTAACAGTCAGTTATGTTATTTTATTTCGTTACAGTACGTTATATAATGTTACACAACTTATGTGGTACGTTATATTCATTCATTCGTATGGTGCCTGCCCGCTAATGGAGAGGGAAACACTTTTATTACCAGACGATGTCGAAGCAGACTGGGGGCTTTTTTTATTTTGGGCACTTGGTGAATCGAACACAAAACTTCCGGGTGGAAGTACGGCGTCTTGCCAACTAAACCACGGAGGTTGTCATTATATAAAGTAATTTTACCAGTAGAGTATTTACGTATTTGAAGTTACCAGTATTTAAAGCACATATATTCCGTTACGATAAGTAATGTTTAGTTAAAATGCGTTACAAAACATAATGAAATCGGAATGTTACAGAACTTTTCTGTCCAGTACGACACGTTAAATTATGTTACGACAAATTGCGATACAAGACTTTTCGTAACAGAGCGTTAAATGGATAACTGCCTCGTTACGTTACGGCGCGTTAAATTAATCTCAGGTACGATATATTAAGTTACTTTATATTAAGTTGCATAACATTTCACTGTAGGTTACATTAATTTATGTAACCGGTACGGTATATGACATTAAGTTAACGATACGTTTATTTACGTTACGTTAATGTAAGTTGCATAATATGCACGAGAACTGAAGGTTACATTTATTTACGTAATTGATACGGTATGTTATATTAAATTACTTAACCAGCACGATTCTTTACGTTACGTTTAATAGGTTGCATTAATTAACGTAACCGGTACAGGACGGGACATTAAGTTACCGATTGGCTATGGTAACTTGCATAATATTTACGAAAACTGTAGGCGGCATTAATTTATGTTACATTAAATTACGTAACCGGTACGGTAATTATGTTACGTTAAGTTAACTGGTAAGCTACTGTATGTAATTTTACGTTACGTTCGTTAACATTGTCTCATGTGATATAGTAATAAAATATTATATAAGTAATGCACATTATTTCGGGACGGTCTGTACCGAGATAAGACGAGGCAAAATATTTTATTGATGTCAATTGACAAATTATCCGAGGACGATTGGCCGCTTCTGGCCGATCCACGCGGCACATGCAATTATCGTGTATTCATGTGCTTACATTTAACGGTATATTACTAGTTGCAAAACATTGTATTAATTATTCATCTACAGCGCCTTTTAGTGGCCAAAGTCACATTCGAAGGTCGCTAGCAGCAGGCTTCCAAATAGTGGCAGCTAACTTAACATCCCTTACTAGATAGTCGTAGATGTAGCATGCCTACTCTGCGCACGACAGCGCTAGCCTAGCAGATTATTGTACCCCCCGTTTGACTTGGAAGTGCTTATTTATACCCAGCTCAATGGAGTAATGCGGATGGTTCAGTTCAGTTGGATTCCACCACCACCACAACCAACAAGCTATTAGCATTATTATGGGGGAGAAAATCTCCATCCAGCGCGATCTACACTAGAAGATCGAAATCTTCTTTAATTCTTTTAAGCGTGACGTCACGTAGTGATGAACAAGGAAATGCCCTAAGGGACTCCGGTGGCGACCCACATGAGTTTGTAAACAGTATCGACGAGTAATTATTCGTAGCGCAGTAAATATACACTTATATAGTGACTTAAGACCCAGAGTTTACACAGTACAGCTAGCTGCCAATACTTTCACAGACAATATCAAATGTAGTAAACCTATAATTTGTTTGACGCCACTAGATTGAAGAAGTTATACCAATGTAAGGCCGCGTGGAGATCCCTTTGTACCAATGTAAGGCTGAGTGAAGTAACACTTTGTAAATATTCCGATATGTGATAGTAACACTTTATAGATCTTCCGAATTGCGATAGTGACACTTTGTAGATCTTCCGATATGTGATAGTAACACTTTATAGATCTTCCGAAATGTGATAGCAAGAGTTTGTAGATCTTCCGATATGCGATAGTGACACTTTGTAGATCTTCCGATATGTGATAGTAACACTTTATAGATCTTCCGAAATGTGATAGCGAGAGTTTGTAGATCTTCCGATATGCGATAGTGACACTTTGTAGATCTTCCGATATGTGATAGTAACAGTTTGTAGACCTTCCAATAT
Organism: Odontocerum albicorne; assembly: GCA_949825065.1. Lineage (NCBI taxonomy): Eukaryota > Metazoa > Arthropoda > Insecta > Trichoptera > Odontoceridae > Odontocerum > Odontocerum albicorne. Next base: position 1,119,312 of record OX463860.1, on the reverse strand, counting down.
GTGGTAGTAACACTGAAGTGCACAGTGTTAATATATGGTCATAAATCTTGAAAAAGACTTCCCAAAAAGAGTTCTTTTCAAGTACTTCCTCACGCTGCATACGGCATCCATATATCTATAGTAATACTTACATTTAGACCATTCCACGCCACTGAACCTGCGACGACAAAAGTTCTGTCATATTAACTCGCCCTATTGAGTTGATTCAGAACAAATAATTTATTAGATTCAGAACAATCAATTTACGAAATAGACCTCAAAGTTCTACTCCTGCCCGAAGGAACATCTCTCAGACACAGATTAGAAATATACAAAGGAGATTACCCATTAACCTTTCCTTTCCTGTGCTAAAAAATATACACATTTAAAAATGAGCGATTTAAAATCGGAAAAATAAGAATATTCATAGCCAATCGCTTAAATTAATGAAATTCAAAAGTGATAATAATTGAAATTTAATTGCTGAAAACATGAAAAAAAATATCGGCCGACGTTCACAAAACGGGCGAAGCGACCACCTCAAATGGATGCCCGAAAGCTACTGAAGCGAGAGAAGCGAGCGAGCTGAGATTCTATTTCTTGCGTTCCCATATACCGAAGTAGAGTGAGAGTGAGACGTGAATAGCGTCGCTTCCTCACCCATAGCGGTTTTTTGGAATGAATATACCTACGTCACACACTTGCACACGTTTCCTTGTATTGGTGAACTTACGAGTATTTTCGATTTTCACAAAATATATCTGATGTGGCCGATAAGTGCTAATTATTATTGATATTATTTTTTCATTCAACGCGTAAATGTATTACGGAGGAATACCTAAAATCTGAACCCAGTATTTATTATATTTATATAGATATTAAAGGGGTTTACAAGCAATGTGTACTAGTTACACATCACAGGGAGGGAAGGGTTAAGAGATTGCCAGGGGTTGAACAGCGACACATCTGAATGTTCTAGAAACTCTTATTACTAATCCAAGATATTGATTATCAGATAAACATATACTTCCAAGAGATCAAGGTGAATAATAATATGTTCCCATTTACCTTGGTATAGTCTATACCAGCGCTTCTTAACCTTGGAATCATTGAAATAATATTCATGCCTCTGGGAACCTCGTAAAATAATAAAAATAATACACGGAGGGACAATGTATGACAGATTACAGAATGAAGGGATTAGGGATGAATGTAAACTTAAAAGTGATGTAAGTTTGGGCATGTGGAATGAATGTATGAAGAAATACTTGCAAAACAGATGTGTGATGCAAATGTGAGTGGAAAGTGTGGTAGAGGAAGATCAAACAAAGTATGGTTGGATCAAGTTAATGATATTCTGAAAGAAGGAAATGTAGAAATGGTAGAAGCTGTATGAATGTGAAGGAGACTAAGGATGTGTGTCGATATGGGAAAGTCTAACGTTCTGTCATCTTTGCCTATCCCGACAAGGAGATGACATAATGCAATATATTAATTTAATTGAATTCCAATTATTAATTTATTTTTTAAAGTCCTTTGCACGTTTCAGGTTTCCCTAATTCGTGCAATTAACAAATATGATATACAAAAAAACATGTTTAAAACAATTCACAATTTGATAAAAACAATTGTAAATATATGTACCGTATAACATATGTGACCTGAATGACACTGTTGATATATTCTCGGTACCGCATAGCAGTATGAAAAGAATCCTGGCTGATATTATTCCTAACGAATAAGCTAACGCTAGAAGCAGACCTTTAACTGTCCCGTGATTCTAGAAGCACTAAGTTTATATGGTATGCACCTAATAAATATAGCCGTGCAAGGAATCACCCTCTGTTCTACATACCAACTTACAGGACGAATATCATGGCTAAACACTCAGTCACGCGTGGTATAGAGATATTGAACCAACTGAATGACACTGTTGATATATTATCGGTACCGTCTAGCAGTATGAGAAGAATCCTGGCTGATATTCTTCCTAACGAATAAGCTAACGCTAGAAGCAGACCTTTAACTGTCCCGCGATTCTAGAAGCACTAAGTTTATATGGTATGCACCTAATAAATATAGCCGTGCAAGGAATCACCCTCTGTTCTACATACCAACTTACAGGACGAATATCATGGCTAAACTCCCAGTCACGCGTGGTATAGAATTATTGAACGAACTGAATGACACTGTTGATATATTATCGGTACCGTCTAGCAGTATGAGAAGAATCCTGGCTGATATTCTTCCTAACGAATAAGCTAACGCTAGAAGCAGACCTTTAACTGTCCCGCGATTCTAGAAGCACTAAGTTTATATGGTATGCACCTAATAAATATAGCCGTGCAAGGAATCACCCTCTGTTCTCCATACCAACTTACAGGACGAATATCATGGCTAAACACTCAGTCACGCGTGGTATAGAGATACTGAACCAACTGAATGAAACGGTTGATATATTCTCGGTACCGCCTAGCAGTATGAGAAGAACCCTGGCTGATATTCTTCCTAACGAATAAGCTAACGCTAAAAGCAGACCTTTTTTGTGTAACAGGAGAAATCCGTGCAAAGTGGACGAAAAAATCAATTTGATTAAGAAAATACATTAACACATGATTAGCATATTCATTACTATTTCTCGAGGAACCCCTAGCGATTTCTATGAACCCCTAGTTCCAGGGAATTCCGTTTGAGAAACGCCGGTCTACACAAAAGCTCAAGATAGAGATTCTAACATAAGTTTGTTTGTTGCGGAGTAAAAAGCTATAAAACTCGATCGTTCAGATCGGATCAACCCACGAGCTAGAGAAGAAGTGGCAATATTTGACGACTCCACGGACAGGAGAGGAGAGGAGACGAGATGAGAGGTCCATGTCCCCTCACCGCGGGCCTAACCTAACCTCAGTAGCGGATGTGATGTTGTGTATGCGAAAAAATGGAAATTACGTACAACCGCCATTTTTTTTCTTCGGTTAACGACCAACATAAACTGAGTTGACCAGGGCAGGCGCTTCTGGAAGATTGTTAGGTGCGAAGCTTAGATGGGACGAAAGAGAAAGGGAAAGAAATATGATAGAAAACTGTTTGAGGAAGACATATTTAGTTCAACACTGTCAAAGTTTAGAAGGGTGGTGACTGAATTGACCGAGTTATGAATGTTTTAATTTTTTCCCCATATTTTTTAAATAATTAGTAATATTTCCACTGACCTGCTGACATGGCGAAACTATGAGTGACATGAACACTTGGAATTCGTATTTAAATCCTTGGTATTATTCATAAATAATATGTTTTGTCTTAAAATCCTGATGACTTTCCTGTAAGTGTTCTTTTAAATACATCGTCATGCCATTTTCCTGTTGGGATAGGCAGAGAGGACAGAGCGCCACACTTTCCAATCTCTACTCACACATCCTTAACCTCTTCTACATCCTCATACAACTTTTATGACTTACTCCGTTTCCTTCTTTCAGAATATCATTATCTTTATCCAACAATACGTTCTTTGGTCTCCCTCTCACATTTGCACTGTATATCTGTTGTCTGAGTCTTCTTCATTCATTCGTTTCACATCCCCAAAACATCTCAGATAGCTCTTCTTCATCTTACTTAACACATCAGCCTTATATTAAATAAAAATAATATAAATAAGACATGATTACGTAAGAAATTTTTGATAATAATATAATGACAGTTTATATTACATCTTCAAGGGCACTCAAAGTTGCCATCTTCTCCATCGCGTGCTCAATGCTGAGCGTCGTGGTCCTCTGCTATGTCTTGAACTATGTGTCCCACCTGTCTCCATTCCTCCCAGTCTTGGGTCATGTTGAATGCAGCGCTTAAAGAGGATCCTGTAAACTCCATTGTTTGATCCCTCCATCCCATAAGACACCTTCCTTTTGCCCGCCTTCCCCACGATCACAAGCTTCCCCTAGACCCACATATTTTTTTCTAGCATTGTCCATAGTATAAAATTATATTTTTTCTGCATGTTGTCGAAAATCTTCGGTAATCTGTAATTCTTGGGTTGTAGAAACGTTGGTGCGCCTTACGGTCCATGGGATATGACGTATACCCGTTCAATTCTACATCTCGAAGGTACTCGTATCTATCATGTTGATTTTCTTCGTTCTCACCGTACGTGTTTCCTCTCCCTATAGTGCTAAGGAGAATACTAGAGACGTATGTTAACTAGTCGGATTCTGTTTCTTCTGAGTATATAGACCGGTTAGTTTATATCTTTGTCTGGTTGAGTCTAAGTTGCCTATTCATTTCTTAACTCTTACAGGCTTAGTGGTCCACGTTATGTACGACCTTTTTTTGACGCTGTACTGCACAATGGTACACGCAATGTACCACTTATTAAACCTCTCTCTATTACTGCAAAAACGATCAGATTATGTACCACTTCGTATAATATAATACTTATGACTCATATCCGCACAGCTGCAGGTCTGGTCCTGTTCAAATTCATTTAGCTTCTAATATTATTGACAGTTAGTTGTTCTTGGTGTGCCGACTTGTGCGTATAAAAGAAAACGTAATATATTTGTATTAAATTTTAATAAAAAAATAGTTGTGTTGTGATAAAATTGACTTCAGTAATTGTGGTAAATTTATATTTAGGTTAAAAATTAATTTTACTTGGATGTATTTCGGTATTATTTGGTGGTACATTAGAAGCACCAGTGGAAATATGGACTAATGGTACATAAGTGGTACCACCTCACTAGGAGTTCCTTGACCTACAGAGGAAGTGGAAATATGTTAATTTAGCATTTGTATGTATCATTTTTTAAACACATAAAAAAAATTATGAGAAACTTGACTTTTTATTTTTGTTCAGCCTGAGTAAAAATAAGTGAAGTTTACCTGTGCCTGTAAGTGTTAAACAATGAAAACCACAGGTTTGACTGCTGAAAATGCTACTGCGCAATCCGAATATCTGAAGAATAATAAAATAAAATGGCGTATTATTAGAAAGCGCGTAAAAGAAATGCGTAAATAGTAAGCGGGAAGAACGACAGCTGAGATGGTATGGGCACATAAGACGGAGACAACCAGACCATACTGTAAATCAGGCAATGCATGTGGATCTCCTCGACAGCCGTCCAGAGGAAGATCAAAGAACTCCTGGATGACTCAATGCTTCAAAATCCTGCAGAGAAACGGCCTAGATGAAAACGACACCCATAACCGATGAACATACAGCCTGAGAACGAGAAGAGCCGACCCCTACAGTCTACGTAGGCAATGAATTGGGAAAGTGCGAGGAAGAAGAAGAAGAAGCGTAAAAGAAATGCGTGTATCGAGAAGAATATATCGGGTAGAAATGTATTGCATAGTACGGAATGAAGTGATCAGGAATGTATTGCATAATACGGAATGAAGTGATCAGGAATGTATTGCATAATACGGAATGAAGTGATCAGAAATGTATTGCATAGTACGGAATGAAGTGATCAGGAATGTATTGCATAATACGGAATGGCGTGATCAGGAATGTATTGCATAATACGGAATGAATTAATCAGGAATGTATTGCATAATACGGAATGGCGTGATCAGGAATGTATTGCATAATACGGAATGAAGTGATCAGGAACGTATTGTATAATACGGAATGAAGTGATCAGGAATGAATGTGAACATAAGGTTGATGTATTAAATAAGATGAAAAATATCACTCTAAGATGGTTTGTACATGTAGAACGAATGAATGAAGAAAGACTAATAAAACAAATATAAAGTGCAATGGGAGTGGAAGGCGTGGAAGTAAGGTTAGTAAAGGAAGATCAAGAAATGTGTGGTTGGATCAACTGTATAATATTTGAAAGAAAGAAATATAAAATGTCAGAAAAATCGTAGTAGTTGGATGAGATGGTGTATGGATGTTAATGAGATGAAATATGTGTTTAGTGGAAAATCTGACACTCTGTCCTCTCTCCTTATTCCGACAGGGAAATGGTGTGATGCAATTTATATTTGCACAAAGCGTCTCCTCAACAGTTATACGTGTAATCAGTGAGTATCGTGTGCCATACTATGTTAATGACGGAATCTGCCGAGGCCGGTCGACCGCTCTCCCTACTCCTGATATCCCCACTCTACACTCCTCGAGGCGGCCGCGCGCTCCGTTTAAAATTACGTGATCTAAAACAAGTCTCGTTTATATTTGATCCATCTTCGTAATATATTTAGTGTTTGAGTTCAATGATAAATTCAATGGAATTGGAATGGAATAGTATGTGTGAGTGGTTGATTGAGTATTGGTTGTTGATGTGGAACTATAAAGAGTTGTTCTTGACTGGATAGCTGTAGAGCTAGTGGATCATGGTGGATCATGACTGGATAGCTGTAGAGCTAGTGTATCATGGTGGATCATGACCGGATAGCTGTAGAGCTATTGGATCATGGTGGATCATGACTGGATAGCTGAAGAGCTAGTGGATCATGACTGGATAGCTGTAGATCTAGTGGATTATGGTGTGATCAACTCTCTTACCACACACAAGAACTGTGTTCTTTATTATTGAGGTATATGTTAAGTAATGCACGCATTTATTTCACCTAGACATATTTAATTCCTTTTCTATTTATTTACTTATTTTTACTTAGTCCCATCAGTTTTAATCTAGGAATTCCTATTTTAAGTCAACCAACCTGTCACGTGTCCTTATTATATACTTTCGTCGTTGAAAAGAACACAAAAAAAGTAGAGAAATATTCAAATATGAAATTTATACATTACTTATATCACATAAAGTTTGAGGAATCATAATAGCAACATGTCACAAACTGAAAATATAATAGCAACATGTCACAAACTGAAAATATAATAGTAACATGTCACAAACTGAAAATATCCACAATTCTTCTCTCGTACAGTCTCTCTCGCTGACATTTGGATGTTCAAGTTTCTCATCCACGATACATTCTCAAAAGTAGCCCCATGTATCTCCTCCAGTCCTCCCGGAATTGCATATATTAGAGACTCCTCCATGATGTGACCGACATCCTGGACCATTCCACTTGAGCACAACGTGGAACCAACGAAACTCTACCTATGCAAGGCGTGTGCATCGTAATTTTACCACATTCTGTTGAGTCAAATGGTTACTTATGAATAACAAAACTGTTCCCCTTTTATGTATCAAATGGAAACAGATAAATCCCATTCACAATAAAATAATGGTAATTTCCAAGGTGCTGACCATCACTGAGGTAGTTAAATCATCTGATGTTCTTCACATATCTTTATAATGTTGGATAAGCGACCCTTCCCAATAACACACACCTTTATAATGTTGGATATGCGACCCTTCCCAATAACACACACCTTTATAATGTTGGATAAGCGACCCTTCCCAATAACACACACCTTTATAATGTTGGATAAGCGACCCTTCCCAATAACACACACCTTTATAATGTTGGATAAGCGACCCTTCCCAATAACACACACCTTAAAAATCACCGCTGAACTGTCTCAACTAAATTCAATAAAATATAAAATTGTGTAAGACCTGGAAGTTCTAATAGTCCACCAAGTTACCACAAGTTCTTCCGAAGGAAACTTCGAATGCAGCAAAACTATACCTTGACGCCATTAGATCAGAGTAGTCAATCAGCTCGAAGATGCCCTTATGCAAGGCTAATTAATTATCAAAGAGTTTCCATAGAACAAAAGGCAAAACACTAAATTTGGTTCCGATCCCACTCCTAACATCATCTGGGAAATAAACATTTAATTTGGTTCCGATCCCACTCCAAACATCATCTGGGAAATAAACATTTAATTTGGTTCCGATCCCACTCCAAACATCATCTGGGAAATAAACATTTAATTTGGTTCCGATTCCACTCCAAACATCATCTGGGAAATAAACATTTAATTTGGTTCCGATCCCACTCCAAACATCATCTGGGAAATAAACATTTAATTTGGTTCCGATCCCACTCCAAACATCATCTGGGGAATAAACATTTAATTCCTTGCGCCAAGAATTTACAACATAATCCTGAGAGAATGTGACGATTTTTATAATATCGCACATTTTAATCGATGAAAATATGTAACAACAAGGTGGCTTGGGTGGCTATTTGACAAGGGTAGATAGAGCAAGGAATGAGGAACTTGAGAAGATCTCCACATATGTGAAAAGTCACTTCTCCATTTAAAAAAAAAACTTAATAATTCACATTTATTCTTTTATAAACAGAAAACACACTTCTTGAAAATAAATTTTATTTAGTTTTGAAAATTACATCCTTTAAATACTTGCCATTTTGCTCTTCACACTGACGCGCTCTTTCTAAGGCGTGAACCATCACCTGTCGTAATGTTTCTTGGCTTATTTCTTCACGGATGTTGGCCTTCAATTGCTGAATGATTCGAGGATTGTTACGGTATACTCTATCTTTCAAATACCTCGATAGAAAGAAGTCTGGAGCAGTTAAGTCAGGTGAGCGTGACGGCCACTTGATTTCAGAGTTTCGCGAAATTATTCTTCTTCCAAAAATTTGTTTTAAGAGTTCAATTGTCGGGCGAGCTGTATGAGCAGTAGCACCATCTTGCTGCCACCATACCTCTTGTGTGTCCTCGATTGCAGGACGCACGAAATTCTCTAGCATTTCTCGATACCTTTCGCCATTGATGGTTAATGGCTTTCCTGCCTCATCTTCAAAGAAATAAGGTCCAAGAACTCTTTCCGCATTTAAAACACACCAGACCGTTACTTTTACGGGGTGCAGACTACGTTGGTGGACTACTCTTGCATTTTCTGTCCCCCAAAATCGCGTATTTTGTTTATTAACAAATCCGTTTAGGTGGAAGTGGGCCTCGTCGACCAAAATGGCAGTTATTTGAAGGATGTAATTTTCAAAACTAAATAAAATTTATTTTCAAGAAGTGTGTTTTCTGTTTATAAAAGAATAAATGTGAATTATTAAGAAATATAAAAGTAATTTTCTTTTAGAAGAGAAGAGTGATTTTTGGGGCATCCTGTATATGAAGCTTGTGATTGAGATGATGAGACGACCGTCGTGGCCTAGTTGGTAAGACGCCTGTCTTTCAACCCGAAGGTTGCGGGTTCAAATCCCCAGGAACCCAGGTTTTTCTAAAAAGGATTCCAGTCTGGGTTTTCCCTAAGACCTCTTTAAAATCTTACCGGTTCGTTGGAGGAGATTGCCACATTACAATAAACCCGCCAGGTTATACTGTATACATGGTAAAATGGTTATCTATATTCACAAAAAATTGTATTTTTTTGTATTGTTCTGTACTTGTACTAGACGATTATTTTTTCTATTAGAAAAATAATAATAAAACGACGTAAATCGTAAATGTTGTATAATATAGCATTGTATTATTCGTAAATGTTGTATAATATAGCATTGTATTATTCGTAAATGTTGTAAATATAGCATTGTATTATTCGTAAATGTAGTATAAAATAGCATTGTATTATTCGTAAATGTAGTATAAAATAGCATTGTATTATTCGTAAATGTTGTATAATATAGCATTGTATTATTCGTAAATGTTGTAAATATAGCATTGTATTATTCGTAAATGTTGTAAATATAGCATTGTATTATTCGTAAATGTAGTATAAAATAGCATTGTATTATTCGTAAATGTTGTATAATATAGCATTGTATTATTCGTAAATGTAGTATAAAATAGCATTGTATTATTCGTAAATGTTGTATAATATAGCATTGTATTATTCGTAAATGTAGTATAAAATAGCATTGTATTATTCGTAAATGTTGTATAATATAGCATTTTATTATTCGTAAATGTTGTATAATATAGCATTTTATTATTCGTAAATGTTGTATAATATAGCATTTTATTATTCGTAAATGTTGTATAATATAGCATTGTATTATATTATTCTTTCGTTAGAAAAGTATAACCTGGCGGCTTCTACTGTATCTTCATATCAACAAGAAAGATAAATCATAGGAGTTGAATGAGGTGTAAAAATGTAGAATAGGCAAAGTTTTGGGCAAAATAGAAAAGTCTGGCATTATATCCTCTCTTTCTACTCCGACAGGGAAATGAATTTATCGTATGTATGCATTATGCATGTATGTAACGAGAAGGGTGTTTAAGAGGCCTGAAGGGAAAATGAAACTGGAACGTCGTATTGTGGAAAGCAAAAAAAATAGGGACGTAGTCATTAAAGCTCGAACCAATTTCAACTGCCCACAAATTACAATACAGTCCTCTTTTAATACCTGACCAAAGATTTTGATAATGACTAGGGAATTCCACCTCGCCGTGCCCCCACAAACGGACCATAGATAATTGCGTGGGCGCCTCCGTCCCTAGCGAGGGTCCTGGCGAGAGGACTCGGCCGAGCTGAGCTAGCTCCGTCCTTGTCGTGAGCGCACTGTTAAACCTGTTTGAAAAAGCGAGAAACATGCATGGTGTTGCCAAGTTAAGGCTGGTTCTCATTTATGCAATAAAAATATTTATTTATTATTTATATTAGTTGGTAACGCGTTTGTCTTCCATGAGGAAAATCGACTCCTGATAATACCCTATAAAAGAGTCCCCGTCAAGTAACCACAGAAAGCTTACCGAGGGAAGATGAACATCAACTTCGAAACCTTTTGTGTGGATCTTCAGATATGTGTCACTTAAATATTCTGCATTTAAGGTAGTGTCATATATCTGTGTAGTGTTCTTATATACAGTCTGTCAAGAAAGAGTAGAAATTAATAAAAGTACATGCAAATATATACAACTACGGTGTTGCCAATCAGGCGATTGTAGCGCCCTCATTAATTGTCTACTCTTTTTTGACAGACTAGGTTTGCGCAACAAGAACTGCAAATTTAAATTTGCCGCCATTTTTCAGCTGTCAAACGTATAATATTTATAATGGACAAACGTCATCTACATAACCTATAAATTAACCATACAGCGGTGCACGATTGCAGAACGCTTAGAAATTACTAAAATTTATTATAAAAATGGTTAAAACATCAGTAATGCGCTTCATAAAATTCATATAAATATTAAACGTTTGACAGCTGAAAAATGGCGGTTAATTTAAAATTGCCGTTCTTATTGCGCCACCCTATACAATCATACATTTTTACAACATGTCACAGTATTTCCCTGTCAGTATAGACAGAGAAAATAAAGCTCCATACTTTCCTATCTCGACACACATCCTTAGCCTCTTCTACATTCATACACCATCTCATATAACTTCTACGATTTCTCTGACTTCCTATATTTCCTACTTTCAGAATATCATTCACTTAATCCAGCTATACTTTCATTGGTCTTCCTCTTACACGCCTTCTACTAAAAGTTTCACTATATATATATATATATACATGTTTTGTTAGTCGTTTTTCATTCATTCGTTCCACATGCCCAAACCACCTCAACGTACTCTTCTTCATCTTACTTACACATCAGCCTTAATAGCTTATCACTTCATTTCGTATTCTATCATGCATTGTCACTCCATGTATTCTTCTCAATATACGAATTTCTACAGCATTTATTCGGCTCTTCTCGGTCGTTTTCCAAAAAAAATGACTTACCAAAAAGGGTTATTTTCCCAAAATACGTAGTTTCAAAGAAACGGATCATTCCACGTCACAGGGCCTGCAACGGTAAAAGCCATTTCATAATGCCCAGCTCTATTGGATCGATTCGGAAGGATCCATTTATTATATGACGACGAAATCAACCTTAAACTTATATACTCGTATATTTCTCTCTGAAGGAACATCTCTCAAACCTTTGTTCTGGTTGTGCCATCAATGACTCTCTCATATACCTCTGTGTTCTTCTACATTTGGCCCTCACACACAGTGTTCTTCTCCAACTAAGTCAAAGTGTCCGGTGCCACATCTCCAGAGAATGCATACAGTGGACAGTTATCCTTTTCGGGACTTGTGTTTCGCATAGAAGTATGTTGGTTGTTTGAATAAAAGTCGTCGAGATCGGAATAAGTAAAGAGAAAGTTTATTGTAAGCGTCTGTATTTATAATGTATAGAACGGCGCAGAACATGTCGCTGTCTCGCTTCCGCTGGACACATGTTTATTGTTGCACGTTCTATATACATTTCATACTACGGTCTGCAGGAGAGGCAAGAGATATATCGGTGTCTCGCTCTTCGCTACTAGAGAGTTCAATGACCGCGCGGGCGACCTTCGCCCGGCGCCGTCTCGCACTCACCACTTGCGAGTTCAATGACCGCGCGGGCAAGGGTCGCCTTCGTGGGTTCAGTGACCGCACGCACGGTCGCTACATCCTGATGTGATCCATGGTCTAGATTTCCTCGCACTCATAGAAACACAACTCCTCTAGGCCCTACTTGTGTATATCATATGCAGTGCGGTCCACTCCGTATGTGATCATATTTAGAATATGGTACACCAATCCTTCCGAGCTAGGAAAAACCCCAGGCAACTCCACCATTGAGTCGTTCACAAGATGCCTGTTTTTACGCCATATTCTGTTCAACAGCACCAGTCATTTATCGGCCTGTTGTCTGTCTGCTCCAGAGTCTACCAGATTGTACGATGGGAGGTAAGATAAAGTGGCGGTGCTTCTCTTATTTCCGTAATAACAACCATTTGGTCGATTTAAGATATCGTCTAACACTCTTATCCCGCTAGTTATATCCTGCTAGGCAATTTGGAGTTCATTCTTGCCAAACTCCAGGTTTCGCAGACATATATTGTATTATGTTACATTGTGTAAAATAAACCGATTAAACTCATACCTCTTGAGGTGAGGTGAAAGATCTTAAAGAATAACAATCTTGCCACAATAACTCCAGCACAATTCATTCCTCTTTTAGATATTTTCTTCTTGTTGTTTTCAATAGAGTTTCAAGTTGGCTTTCAATGCTCTTTCTACGATGAAGTTGTTGAAAATGACTTGAAGTTTATTTTAAGTCCCACTTGGTTTTCTACCGAAATTTGACGCATTTCTCAACTTAGCTAGTTTACTTTAGAAGATCACAATACATACCATCACGCGATTTCCCTATTAGGGTAGGCAGAGAGGACACACATATTTCGCCTATTCTACTACATCCATTACTCATGGGACTTCTACGATTTCTTTGACTTTTTACATTTCCTTCATTCAAAATATCAAACAGTTGATCCAACTATACTTTACTTGGTCTTCCTCTACCACGTCCGTCACTCATATTTGCACTATATATGTACTTGTTTGTTAGTATTTATTCATTTATTCGTTCTACATGTCCAAACCATCTCAGAGTGCTCTTCTTCATCTTACTCAACACATCAGTCTTAAATTCACCCTCATCAAGTTCGCTTTATAGCGTTGTTAGACTTTCCTATCTCAACATACATTCTTCGTCTCTTTTTAATCCATACACCCTGACATACAACTCCAAACACAAATATCACAATGTCATCAGTAAATCGTACTTAATTCGGAACTCTGCCTTCTTAGTCTTGTTTTCTGAATATGAGATTATCGCATTACGCTTTTGTTGTATACAGTACAACACGACGGCCTTATTACAATGAGAAAATCTCTTCCGACCAATCAGAAAAGTGTTAAAGCTGCATGAATTGATAATTAGGCAAGTATTACCCTTTTTTTCAAACTTTGTACCAACGGGATTCAAACTCGTAACCTCCAGGTGATCAACTTGAAGGGTTGCGGGTTATCAATTAGGCCGTGTAAGTCTTATATTCGTTTGAGGTTTTAGGCTAGCTGATGGCTTACTTATTCGCAACCATAAAATCAATTAAATTAACTCAAAACCTCAAAAAAATTCCATACAAATAAGGCATTTTACCAGTGACTTCGACTATAGTATTGCCAACATGTGCTTAATCAAACCAATTCCGCGGCCGTGGAACGTTTAGTATATACGCTAAGCAAGCGGGAGCCCCAAAATATTCCTGGTGGATTCACTTACGGATTGCTTTTACTCTTACACTATTTTTCATTTGAATTTATATTTTTCTGTTTTCATTTTATTACAATTTGCGGTGTTTTATCGAACATCAAAAAAGGTCATAATTAGAATTTTAAGTGCGCATGAATATAGTTACAACCTGTCACAAAAATTACAAACATTTACTCGTAAATTAATCATATACAATTTTTTTTATTAAAAAGCAATACGCACATACATACTACTTACCACACATAAAATACCAATTTAAGACAGGTCAAAGCTCAGGTAATCAAGAACCCTAACATAACAATATATGCATACCCACAATAAATGCACTTTAAAACTTCAACTTACGAGTGTCTACACTTATCTCGAAAAGTTTGTGAGAAACAAAGTCAACTAAAATAAAGAAAAAAAAAATAACGAGAGCTACGCCGTGGCGTCGGATTCATGGTTCAGACAAACTAAAAGATTCTCTAAGAGAACTTTTAAATGTATTAATACTGTCACCAAATATGTCCGAGACTGCAGTATAGGCATTACCCAATCGATGCAATCTGGGTACGGGGGAATTCGAGTAGTAGTTAGTTCTACAACTCTCGCACTTCTCGTAGGAATTCGGAATTCAATTAATTTAAATGCTGTTTATTCCACTGTTTTGTAGCGGTATAACCCTACCGGTTTCAAGGCTTTAGGAAACCGGTAGGGTTATACTGTTACAAAAAAGTGGAATAAACAGTGTTTGATAAAAATAAATTACAACGTCTTTAAACCTCCACAACGTTAATGCCTTAACTATAAACAACATAATTTAAATGACTTCGAGAGTCAATTACTTTATTCACAATTTTGAAAAGCAGGTTCAAATCAACCATAACTCTTTATGCTGCTTATCATAAATTATTTTATTGCTATTGCTAAGTTACACAAAAATAGCACTATATAAAACTGTGCTTTCATCATTGCCGGGCCTCGCAGTCGAGGATCTCCTCGCCACTCCAACGTCAGTCCTGAACCGTTCTCCCACGTTGATCGTGTGATCTTCTGTGAGAGAACAGCCTGATCCTAGATGCACACTCCCTCCCGCAAATGCCACAGACATGTGGACCCTGCTGAGCCACCTGGCCATGTTGACGCATGTTCGCAGCGCGCAGACAAAACTGTGCCTACTGGAAGGCTGAAGCAGGTTTAATCTGCCGATCGTCGTAGAGGTTTAATCTCCTTGACATTGGAACTTTGGGGTTGATGCGTGAAGACTGTGTCTTTGATGAAGTGGTGTGGCAGAGACCTATGCTTATTCCTCGGACTCCTTCTGTCAAAGAGATATACTGAAAGTGGAATACAATACGGTAAAAACATGATTTTTTTATGAAAGAAAAAATTGTCTGATTCAAGCATTCTGCTGTATGCATACATGCATAATATTTCCCTGCCAGGATAGGCAGAGAGGATAGCCATGTTTTCCTATTTCGTCACACATCATTAGCCTCTTCTACATCTATACACCTTATCTCTGACTTTCTTTCAAAATATCATTTTCTTGATCTATCCAAATGTTATTTCCTTAGTCTTCCTCTCACACACCTTCCATTCACATTTACGCCGTTCGAGTATATATGTTATATTAGTCTTACATCTTCTCATACAACTCATACGATTTCTCTAACATTCTACGTTTCCTTCTTTCAGAATATCATACACTTGATCTAATCAAGCTTTCCTTGATATTCCTCTCACACACCTTCCACTTACATGGGAACTATATAACTGTTTTGTTAGTCTTTCTTCATTCATTCGTTTTACATGCCCAAACCATCTCACAGTGTTCTCTTCAACCTACTTAATACATCAGCCTTAGGTTCACATACATCAGTAATCACTTAATTCCGTATTCTGTCAAACATTTCTTAAACAACATTAATAATGCGGTAGTGAGAATGAGGCTTTACCCGTAGGCTTGCAGTGTACTGGTTGCTGGGACCAGAGCAGTCACCGCGGAGGTGAATGAACTCCGCTGAGGCCATGTTTGTGTCTTCCCGCCAAAATGAGCGCCGCTCTTGTTCCTCTCCGCTCTCTGGTCTCTGCTCTATGGTCTTCTAATCTTCCTATTTGTTATAATCAAATTTATGTTTTGAATTTTTGCTCTCAGAGTGTATTATTGATGTGTATAGTTAATTAGAGAAGTATTGTACTTTCAAAACTGGATTCCTAATTATTAAACTTTTTTAGGATTTTAATAACATGTTCGCGGTGGTCATGTTGCGAGCTGTTAACGAGTTGTCGACCAAGATCGGACCGTAATTTGATCAAAGGGCAACATGGCTAACATTGTTTTTTTTTTCTGATTGTGTGACAAGTTGTATAGTGAATTCATATGGGAAACCGTTAATACAGGTGGGAAAAAACAAGAAAATAAGAATTATAGAGAAATTTAGCTCATCATTGATGAAAGATATAATATTTTTAAAGTCGTTGTTTGAAGAAAACCAACGATGATGAGTGGTTTAAGATTCTGGCGGCACAGGCAGTCAAGGGCGATAAGAAGAAGAAGAAGAAGCGATGAACTGGAAGTATTAGAAAGGCAATATCCGCTTGAACGTAATGCAAGTCCATGATTGAAAAAACGCTGAACATTTCCAGCGAGATGTTGAGAGACGGTGAAACAAACTGTTAAGGATGTTATATAAAAGAGACAGTCCAATCTATCAGCGATTTATTATATATTATATTTACTTTCAAACCTTGAAGGAACATCTTGAATAATAAATAGAAAAATCTTAAACAACACAATCTCTTTTGCCTTTTTGGTAAGACGCGTGTCTTCAAATCCGAGCATTCGATTCCGGCTGGACCCCAGATCTTTTTTAAGGACTCCTGATTAATATTCTCTTAAGGCCTCTTCAACATCTTTCTGGTTGGTTTGAATAAATTGCCAAATAACAATAAGATCACCAGGTTGTATTGCATATAACGAAAGTTTAATACAATGTGACATAATATCAACAAAGGTTCAAGATGAAGTGGTTCAGATGCTGACAGCATCTTCACTGTAAGACAAGATAAACCCTTGGAATAACTAAAGTTGCGTACTTGTTCTTTGTTAATCTTACCGAAGTTTTTGACAGTGTTAAATTAAAAGATATGATAATAAAATCATACAAGATCTCAAAATCAACAGTTCCACGAAAGCAACTGTCTAATGTGATGGAATTCTTATTCTGATTGGAGTACGACAGGGAGATACCCATTGTACAGTGCCCGGCGGTAAGTAATACACATCGGGCTTAAGAAAGAGACTGTCGGCCATAATCGGCTAACTTCGGCTTTGTAGAGCGTCGTCTCTGTCATCTTAAACGACGCTCTACAAAGCCGAAGTAAGCCGATTATGGCAGACAGTCTCTTTCTTAAGCCCGATGTGTATTACTTACCACCGGGGCACTGTAAGTCAGCTGTCTTAGAACATGAAATAAGCTTAGTGTGACGGATGATATTACCCGTTGTCTTGTGTGGAAATATGGCAACATTTAAAATAAATACTAATAATATATATTGCGCTACGTGCAAGAACGGAATAGTAAAATAAAGACTAGCCGTGCATTGCGCCGCTCACAATATATTTGTGTATTAACCACGATATTAGGTTTACGTCAAGTATCTTATATTTTTTATAACCGACGTTAAACCTCTGCGCGTTGAACTCTCCACTCGTGAAGCCTTTGTTATTCCTTTGCTAGCTCGTATATCTAGTTCGGTTCAGTTCAATCCAGCATTATTTATGATATATGTACACGTATTTAGAAGAATATTGAATGATTTGATTATTTTTAATACATAAAATTATCAACTGTCACTTAAATTATCCTTAATTACTACGCTTTTTTCCATTTATATAAGAAATTCATTCAGTACATATTCACCATGGGACTATTTTCTATTGTAAACAAATTTAATCTAAATATTTAATATTTTAACAAAATTGCCCTATATGTACATGTTGAATGCATCTTTTGGGAAATCGATTTGCTGAGATTGCCAATATTTGTCAATTGCCAATTATACTGCCGTCATAAGCAAAAACGCATCTAACGGGAAAAAATCAGAAGTTTAACTAAGTACGAGTATGAGGCAATATCCCATATCAAATTCTGAACCATAATCCATAAAAAAAAAAACAGAAAACCATTTATTTCAACACAAAAATCGACATAACATAATGTATTTTTTGATTTTACAAAATACTATAGTTCGGAAATTCTACAATGAGTCCTGTGACAGCTCACAAATTTGCCCCAATACAACCTTGTAACGATGTTCAGTAATTTTAATTATTTTATCAACTTTAATATAAGCCTCGATTCTAATAAATAGCAAGTTATTTAGGTAAATACATTACATTAGGTTGTATTGGGGCAAATTTGTTAGCTGTCACAGGACTCATCCTAGAATTTCCGAACTATAGGTTTTCCTAAGCAAAACAAACAATAAAATGTAATTCATAAGTAAAAAGACAGCAAGTGCCTATGCGGTTGCAGCGTTTTTGTTTATGAATCACGACATTTTTAAGCAGTAATGAAAAACATAAAAGTGCAGTTTTCTCAAAACATAACTTTTGCCATTAGCTGCGTTTTTGCCTACGAGGGCAGTATATATTACCTCACTATGATTGTCGGAGGTAACCACTTCTTTAAACACCGTCAAAAAAGCAGAAGAGCTTGTGCTGGAAGATGCCCACCTAAACAAACAACAGCTTGCAGAGATGATTGGAGTATCACCTACTCTTATAACCATTTTGAATATCCTCCATCAGCATCTTGGGATGTCAAGAGTCAGTGCAAGGTGGGTACCCAGAATACTCACGCCACTTTAAAAACAACAACGCGTCAAATGTTCACGACAGTTTTTGGACCTCTGCAGAAACAACAAAAATGAGATTTTTAGTCGAATTGTTATTGGAGATGAAACTTGGGTTCATCATTATGAGCCCGAGTCGTAGCAGGAGCCCATGCAGTGGCATAAAAAGGGCACACAGCCTCTATAGAAGTTCAAAATGTCACAATCGGCTGTAAAAATTATGACTACATGTTTTTGGGATGCGGAAGGCATGCTGCTGATATACTATACTCTGACGAAGATAAGGGCATCACAATAACTGGAGAGTACTAATCTGATTTGCTGATGCAGTTAAAAGAAACTGTTAAGGAGAAAAGGAGAGGATAATGGACAAAAGGGGTGCTGCTTTTGCATGACAATGCACCCGTGCACAAAAGCAATTCTACATTGGCTGCTCTTCACAACTGTGGCTTCCAAACATTAAATCGCCATCCCTACAGGCCAGACCTGGCTCCATCTGACTATTGCTTGTTTACAAATATGAAAAAAGAACTTCGAGGGATGAAATTTACGGACGATGAAGAAGTTAGAAGTGCGATTTCGACTTATTTTGAAGTCAAAAGCAATTTTTTATCGTGGGTTTAAATAAGCTTATTAAAAAATCTGAAAAATGTTTTCGAGTTAATGGTGAACATATTGAAAATTGTAATAAAAAATGGTTTCGACTTTCCCCCCTTCATTCTGTGAATTTATTGACCTCCCCTCGTATGTTATATTTATTAAAAAAATCAAATAAGCTAAAAAACGTGTTTGTCATAAAATATTTCGAAAGGAAATCTGTCATTATGTATGCAACAGTTGATTCAAATTAAAGCTCTCACAAAGAACATAGGAATATATTTGAAGTTGACCGTCATGGGAAATGTCCCTGGTTATTGATGGGCATGGGCATGGGGTGTGCGTAGTTCCTGCTTCCTAATTGCGATAAGCGCCATATTTTATACTGGTAGGCGCTGGACTGGTGTGGGGCGAGTGTTAAAAGGGGGAGGCATTGGGAAATAATCGGTAAACGCTTCTAAACATGCAGCTCGCCTGAAATAGCCTCTAGGCACAAAAGTACACTTTTATTTTTCAAAGTCCTTTACACATGACAGATTTCACGGATTCGTGCACTGAACAATTAATGTAACAAGTACAAAAAAAGAAGAAAAAAACACGTATTCAAAATTAAAAACCCTAATAAAAATGTGCATGTTACACTAAAATAATATGACAAAATATAGCATGTTAAATAATATTCTCGCATTTAATAAGAAATCAAAGATTTTCGAGTCCAACAACACGTACCTAAAGCTCCGCAACCAATTGATCAAAACATATGTGTGGAGTATTTTGATGTATGGTTGCGAGACATGGTGCATAGGCGAAAGGGATCGAAAAATATTGGAGGCCTTCGAGATGTGGACCTATAGACGAATCCTAAGGATTTCCTGGAGAAACCATATTACAGATGACGAGGTTCTCAGCAGGATCGAAGAAACCAGGCACCTGTCAAACACCATATCGGAAAGGCGTGCAGAATGGATGGGTCATATGCTACGACATGAAAATCTCCTGCATAATATACCGAAGGGAATGACTGAGGGATCGATTGGCAGAGGGCGTCCTCGCCAAGAGTATCTGGAGGGAGCAAACATGCCACGATATGGACTGCACCTCCTATACAGAGCTCAAGAGGATCGCTGAAGACTGAGCGGAGTGGAGGAGGAGATGCAGAGCTTTGCTGCTAACCAATCCCCAGGATTGAAACTGAAGAAGAGGAAATAGAATTTTTTTTAAATTAGGATTATGCTCAATGTATTAGTGTTTTCCTGAAGGAATTGAGCGACACATGAAAAACGTCTATATGAGGACACACACGGTTAAAAAGTGTGATTGCTCTGTAATTTATTTTTAACAAACACTGTTTATTCCACTTTTTTGTGACGGTATAACCCTAACGATTTCAAGGCTTTCACCTCATCTTCAGGGGAGCGCAAACAAGACTAAATGCTGTTCGAACTGGTACCGATATAGACGCTTCAACGGTTGGAGGCTGGGGGGTGAGGAAGGCTAGGGATAATTTCGGCCAAGAGCGGGGAGATTTTGGGGAAATAACTGTTCAACAGATGTTCCGATCGGTATACTGACTTAGAAATTTCTAGGGCCTCTAATCTGTCCAATTTATTTCCGTTACCACTGATATGTAAGAATTTGGCATCATCGATAGAAAAAAATATGTGATTGCTCTATCTACAGTCATCTCCAAGGCAGGTTAGTTCTACATACTATATAGGTTGAAAGAACAATCTATGGGTGCGTTGTCTCAGATAATTATTTGGACATACAAACAAAAATTGTTTGTATGTCCAAATAATGAGTGGTATAAAAGAGACGAGAAATTTGGGAAACCTTAGAAAAACGTGGCATGACTAAAATAAATGAATTCCGAAAGAGGGAAGAGTGGTATGCCTGTATAAAATGAGTGTACGCATGACGAGGTACATGGACGTGGCAGAAATCAAAGATATGTATGCAAGGATATAATAAATTGACTTCTTATCTCTGCCTACCCCAATATGGGCATGGTGTGATGGTGATGATAATAAACACAATCTTTGACGATCACCGTGGGTTAGTTTGTAAGAGTTCTGTCTTTCAAACCGAAGGTTGCGGTTTTGATTCCCGTTGAAATACAGATTTTTAACCTATCCCTTCCTGTGCTAAAAACATCCACGTGTTCTGGTGCTGTGTGTTCAATACACATGTAAAAATGAGCGATTTAACCCTGAGAGCGCTACGAGAAAAAAATATAATTGTCTATCTAGTGCTGAGATATATTTACGATTCGGACGTTCGTGATAAATATTTATTTTAAACAACAAAAAAACAAAAAAAATATATTTTTACAACATAAATATATTTTAGAATATGTACCCGTGTATTCTAAATGAATGATATTCATTTAGAATACAACGGTAGAACAAATTTCTTCCACTGCTATAGCAGTGCGCCGATATCTCAGGGTTAAAATCGAAAAAATAAGAATATTCATAGCCAATCGCTTAAATTAATAAAATTTGAAGTCAAAAGTGATAATAATTTAAATTTAATTGCTGAAAACATCGGACGACGTTCACAAAACGGGCGAAGCGACCACCTCGAACGAAAGCCGGCTGGCTACTAAGCGAGAGAAGCGAGCGAACAGAGATTCTATTTCTTGCATTCCCATATACTGAAGTATAGTGAGAGTGAGACGTGAATAGTATCGCTTCCTCACCCATTGCGGTTTTTTTAGAATGAATATACCTATGTCACACACTGGCACACATTTGATTGCATTGGTGAATTTATTCCCGATTTTAACAAAATATCTCTGATGTGACCGATAAGTACTAATTATTTTTAATATTATTTTTTCATTCAACGCGTAAATGTATTACGGAGGAATAACTAAAATCTGAACCCAGTATTTATTATATTTATAGAGATATTAAAGGTGTTTAGAAGCAATGTGTACTAGTTACACATCACATGACAGGAGGTCAAGAAAGGATTCCTGTGTGGTTTCGCCTAAGACCTTTTTTAATATATTTCTGGTTGATTGGAATTACTATAGAAATACAATAAGCCCGCCTGGTTGTATCGTTTACAACTAAATTGTAACGGATGGATGCATACAAAAATGTTGAGAATCTGTGTTCATTTTGTTACAATCATAAACCACCCTAAACTTTCATGTGTATCTAAATTACCACAGTACTTATGCGCCCCTAATGCGCTTCAAGGGTATTTCCCATGGATTATTTATTTTATATGTTTTTTTATTGAACTGATCAACCCTAACTAGGAACTAAACGTTACCTTAGAAAGCCAAGGGTTCATTGATTTTAATCCACAGTAAAACTTTGTCTAATGTTCATTTAAAAGTTCTCCAAATCTTAAATTGAATATTTTACACGATGCGATAGGCAATCCCTCGTGATCGAGTACGATCAGCCATCTTCTAAGTGGATGACTTCGTTTATGTGTGCATACTATTGCACTGTAGCAAGCGCACTATCTTAGCAGATCAAAGTAAAAGTTTTGATAGCAAAAATATCAAACTTTCAAGGCAATCGGCTTCATTTATCGGGTGCAGTCTTTCATTAGGCAGAGTATTTTTATAGCGCTATAAGTATGTTAACTTTTTATGTTCCGATTTTAATTTTAATATTTCATACAATACGATATGCCATTTTCCATCTAATCGAGAATGATTATCAGACATCCTGTGAATGGAAGACGCTTTGCCTGTATTGGTTTATTGTGTGCAATCTATTACACTTCAGCAAACACACAGTCTTGAAAAATCAAATCCAAATAATCCAATAGCAAGGAAATCCTAGTTCAACAAGCTTACTCGGTTGCAACATTTTCTCAGACTGAGTTATTTGTAAGCTGAAAAAAAAGGCTTCTAGTCTGGTCGCACATTTTTTCCATATTGTGATAGACAATGCGAAATTTCTGCAGAATTTTAAAACTTATTATTGAGAATAAATTTATGATTAAGGATTAAATTTAACTATATCGTTACAGGCCTTGTTAAGTGATTTTCTATATCGTTACAGGCCTTGTTAAGTAGTTTTATACATCGTTACAGGCCTTGTTAAGTAATTTTCTATATCGTTACAGGCCTTGTTAAGTGATTTTCTATATCGTTACAGGCCTTGTTTAAGGATTTTATAAATCCACTAAATCGTATTTTAGCTTTGTTATGTACTTATGTCATGTCACCCTGGTTGTTAAATATTTACGCGTAGTAGATTTGTGTGTGAAGGAACTACATAAGTCAATGGCTGGCATTCTAATGTCAAATGAAAATGTGTGTGTATTGCTGATGATATGGTAGTGTATGCTGATGTTATGGTAGTGTATGCTGATGATATGGTAGTGTATGCTGATGATATGGTAGTGTATGCTGATTATATGGTAGTGTATGCTGATGATATAGTAGTATTAGCGGAGAATGAAGATGAATTGCAGAGTGTGATAAGCATATTGTGTGAGATATGTAAAAAGAAAGATCTGAGAATGAATGTTTCGAAATCCAATGTCACGGTGATAGAAAATTGTGAAAGGAAAAGTACTCGTAAATGCGATGTATGAGCGAGGAATGATAAATTAAAGCAAATCGAAGAATTCTGATATTGAGGTAATATTTTCTCAGATACTGGAAGAGTTACGAGGGATATTGAACGGCGTATAACGACACGGAACAAAGTCAATGGGGTACTAAAATATATATACTCGAATCGGGCAGTATCAAAATCTGCTAAGATGATGGTGCACAACAGTAGTTTAGTACCAACTTTGACATATGAATAAAACTGAAAGAAGCAGAATAAATGTTGTAGAAATGCTTACACTTAGAAGATAACATGGAGTGACAATGTATGACAGAATACGAAATGAAGTGATTAGGGATGAGTGTGACTGATGTGTTGAGTAAGATGAAGAAGAGCACTGTAAGATGGTTTGGCAACGTGGAACAAATGAATGAAGAAATATAAAAAAAAAACAAATATACGGGACAAATGTGAGTAAGAGGCGAGGAAATTCAAGTGAAATATGATTTGAAAAAAATAGAGAAATTGATGGAGCTGTATGAGAAGGTGGTGTAAAAGAATCGAAATATGTGTTGCATTAGGAAAATCTTGTACTTAATCCTCTCTGGCTACCCCAACAGGGAGATGGCATGATATGGATTGAATACATCACCGTATCGTTTTATGTTGACAGGGGACTAAGATCCGAAGTAGATCGGATTCAGATCCGACAACCTCAATGACCAAGTTGGTAAAATGCTTGTTTTCTGATTCGAAGTTTGCTGGTTCGATTCCCTCTGGAACCTATATTAAAAAAAAGGTTTTAATCTGATTTTCACTGAAGGCCTCATAAACAGCTTTCTGGTTGGTTATCGGAGATTGCCGTGTGGTAATAATGCAGCATGGTTGTAATGTTTGTGTATGCAAATAAAATGTTTAACGTGATTTGCACGGACCAAGACAGACGTGATTTGTTTAATAATAGTGGGTTCGAGTCCCGAGTCGAAGCGCCCTTGAAGAGAGTTTGCACTCTAATGGCGCTATATAAAATTGTTATTTGAAAGAAAGAAAGTTGATCTTTTTGGATATCTGCATGAAACATAGATAGCTGTCAAAGCATAATGTGTCTCCCGCAGGCAATTTTTTCTCTCAGGCGTTCTCTCCTCTCTACCTACTTCAATAGGAAGACGGCGTGATGGTATGTATATCATATATGTTATTTAATTATATTTTACAGTTTTCCTTTCCATTTTGTACATTAAAAATGTAAATGCTGTGTTGTGGATAATAAAAAAAATTGTAAATTATGTGTTGTGGATAATAAACAAATTAAAAAAATAAACTGTCTTTAATCAAGGTACGATTGTGTTTTGTTCATTTACGAAATATAAATTTATGCCCGCATATATGTACAAGGCACGCGCATACAGTCCCGTCTCAATTTACAGGTCCATTAAAAGTATTATGTTATTATGAGATGTGATATGATGTGATGGGACGATGTGTGGGGAAAACGGCATCTCGCGGAGCCCCTATTGGGAACAATTCGCGCTATGGAGGTTCGATCGATACTGTTTTTATTTTCTATACATTGTCTATTAATTTTAACACCCCCCTAATAAATGTTTTTATCCAAGGGTTCAAAAACATTTGGACAATTATTGTAATTATCATACACGGTGGCCCGGAATAAAGTACACTCTTGTTTCCCTTTTGAGTTTTTGACTGTGAAATAAAATAAAAGGTTACCACTATATCACTAGTGTTAAATAATAAATGTTTGTTTACCTAATTTCAAAAATAAATATAAACTAAATCAAGAATGACCAAATATTATATATATAAAAATAATTGAAAACCACTTAAATATCATTGGTGAAGGATTGGAGCAAGTTGATGAATTCTGCTGTTTGGGAAGTATTTTCTCAGATGATGGAAGAGTTAAGAGGGATATTGAAATCCGTGTGGCGATCGGAAACAAAGTTAATGGGGTACTAAAACGTATATACTACCTTGATCAAAAAGTTTTAGGACTTTATTCATAAAATCTAAAATACAAGTTTATTCATCAAAATCGATATGATCTCTTTTCAAGTACTCCCCATCGACTGCAACGCATTTACGCCAGCGCATGATCCAATCCTCGAAACACCGCTGGTACTCAATTTTCGGTATCTCCATCAGAGCCGTCTTCGAATTTTTCATGACATCTTCTCGGGTGCTGTAACGCGTTCCGCGAAGCGGTTTTTTTTGTCGGTTGAACAGGAAAAAGTCGCAGGGAGCCAAATCAGGTGAATTCAAAGGCTGCTGGATAGTAGTCGTGTTGTTTTTGGTCAAAAACTCATGGAAATCATGTCTTTCGCAATTTCAACGCGGTCCCTTTTTTGCATGAAATTGAGATCTTTCGGCACCAGTTTTGCAGAGACACGTCTGAGGCCCAAATCATTAACCAAAATATCTTGAGTGGATCCATAAGCGATGTTCAAGTCCTCTGCGCTCTCTCTACTGGTCAATTTGGGGCTTTCGGCCAACATTTATTTGATTTTATCGATGTTTTCATCGACTTTCGACTGCTACTGCGTTCGTCATCCTCGACCGACTCACGACCACTTCTGAAGCGTTCGTGCCACCAAAAAACACTTCTCCAACATTTCCAAGGACTGCAGACCGTTAAATCCGTTTTTCACACAAAATTTAATGCAAACTCGTTGATGCACAGTGGGTGTCATTTTCAAACTAGTAAAAAATCGATAACACGCACAAAGGTAGATGTACTCAGTACAGCGTAACTTTTACAAATGTCAAGCTATGACGCTGAAATTTGGAGGGAAGTGTCAATGATAGATGTGGTAACCTAACAAAAAAAGAATTCCAATCGGGTGACTGACAGCGCCATACGGTGGCCAGTCCTAAAACTTTTTGATCAAGGTAGTATTCGAACCGGACAGTATCAAAATTTGCTAAGATGGGGTAGTCCACAATAGTATTATCAAATATATAAAAAAAACAGAGGAGCCGAATAAATGCTGTAGAAATGGGTGCATTAGGAAGAATAAATATAGTGACAATGTATGGCAGAATACGGAATGAAGTAATTAGGGATGAATGTGAACTTAAGGCTGATTGATGTGTTGACTGTATCGAACTAGCGAGCGTGCGATGGGCTAAACACGCAACATAAGCAAAATATATTCTAGTCTTCTGAAACGTCATAATGTGTTTTTATTTCTACAGAGTTCTACCGGCCAACGAGGAATCTTTTATCTTCACCCAACTCTTTGCCAAGATTCGTTGAAGTCACGCCGGAATTTCTGAACTATTTATTTATTCTACAGTCTTTGCACCGGTGTTGTACGTTGAGAAAGATAAAGAAGAGCTCACTGATATTGTTTGGGCATGTGGAAGGAATGAATGAATGAAGAAATACTAATAAAACAGATGTATGGTGCAAATGTGAGAGGAAGAAGACCAAGGAAGTATGGTTGGATCAGGTGAATTATATTCTGAATGTATCGGACGTATGTGTCACCTAAAATATATGATTTTATTTGTGTAAATATTGTCGAGTTGATATCTGTAAAAAATTCTAATGAAATGTTCCTTATGCGTGGCATTCGCAATAATCCCTATAAATAATCAAACAGCCCATGCATGCGGAGAGCGCGCGGTATACATGGTATCTAGCAAGTAAGCCATGATGGCATACACGGGCGAATAAAGGAGCTTACGATGAGCGATGGCTCCACATAAGGAATGAAAAATTACAAAAATATATTCTCGTATTTTATTTGCGATAAATTTCTACCTGCTGAAGAGGAATCTCTTCACCCTGCTACTTTTCAACGAAAACGCAAGAAGTAAACCGGAATCTACGAGTAATAAGCGGCAGCCATCTACCTATTTTATAATATTCGTACCGGTGATGTACACTGAAAGAAAGAAACAAAGAAAAGTAGAGAAATCGTAAAAGTTGTATGAGAAGGTGTATGGATGAAGAAAAGGCTAAGGATGTATAACCAGATGGAAAATCCTGGCGCTCTATTCTCTCGGCCTACCACAACAGGAAAATGGCGTGATGCTACGTATGTATGTATCTAGGACAGTGTGATGGCAAGAATTTTCGGAATACCATTCGAGAACGTGATTTCAACAGTATAAGGCCACTTGTCACGTCACATTAATAGTGTGGACGTGGTTCAAAATGTGTTCCCCAGAAAACAAATTTCGCGAAGAGGTTACATTGTGTGGCCATCACAGTGTCACTTCTGCGCGAATACCTAAAAAATGAATATACGACTACGCTGCAATTGAAACAAAACATTCATCAAAGCAGAAGCTAACATATGTTATACCTCGGGAAACATGCAGGCGCGTGCTTCAGAATACCAATTGAAACAAAACATTCATCAAGGCTGAAGCTAACATATGTCATACCTCGGGAAACATGCAGGCGCGTGTTTCAGAATACCAATTGAAACAAAACATTCATCAAGGCAGAAGCTAACATACTCGTATGTTATACCTCGGGAAACATGCAGGCGCGTGCTTCAGAAAACCAATTGAAACAAAACATTCATCAAGGCAGAAGCTAACATGTGCTATACCTCGGGAAACATGCAGGCGCGTGCTTCAGAATACCAATTGAAACAAAACATTCATCAAGGCAGAAGCTAACATGTGTTATACCTCGGGAAACATGCAGGCGCGTGCTTCAGAATACCAATTGAAACAAAACATTCATCAAGGCAGAAGCTAACATGTGTTATACCTCGGGAAACATGCAGGCGCGTGCTTCAGAATACCAATTGAAACAAAACATTCATCAAGGCAGAAGCTAACATGTGTTATACCTCGGGAAACATGCAGGCGCGTGCTTCAGAATACCAATTGAAACAAAACATTCATCAAGGCAGAAGCTAACATGTGCTATACCTCGGGAAACATGCAGGCGCGTGCTTCAGAATACCAATTGAAACAAAACATTCATCAAGGCAGAAGCTAACATATGTTATACCTCGGGAAACATGCAGGCGCGTGCTTCAGAATACCAATTGAAACAAAACATTCATCAAGGCAGAAGCTAACATGTGTTATACCTCGGGAAACATGCAGGCGCGTGCTTCAGAATACCAATTGAAACAAAACATTCATCAAGGCAGAAGCTAACATGTGTTATACCTCGGGAAACATGCAGGCGCGTGCTTCAGAATACCAATTGAAACAAAACATTCATCAAGACAGAAGCTAACATGTGTTATACCTCGGGAAACATGCAGGCGCGTGCTTCAGAATACCAATTGAAACAAAACATTCATCAAGGCAGAAGCTAACATGTGTTATACCTCGGGAAACATGCAGGCGCGTGCTTCAGAATACCAATTGAAACAAAACATTCATCAAGGCAGAAGCTAACATGTGCTATACCTCGGGAAACATGCAGGCGCGTGCTTCAGAATACCAATTGAAACAAAACATTCATCAAGGCAGAAGCTAACATGTGTTATACCTCGGGAAACATGCAGGCGCGTGCTTCAGAATACCAATTGAAACAAAACATTCATCAAGGCAGAAGCTAACATGTGTTATACCTTGGGAAACATGCAGGCGCGTGCTTCAAAATTTTCAAGCCAGATTAGACGAATGCCGTCGACGCGATGGTTGCCATCTCGACGATATTCTTTTAAAAAAAAACAAATCAGAATTTTTATGTACGAGTATAAACATGCTTGCAGTAATTAAAGTGAATACAACAAACCATTGTTTTATGATTTTTTCAAAATAGAAATTTTATTCTGGCCCGTCTGTAGTTGGTACCACTCGTATACCATATACGAAAACAATGCGGGTCGACTACCTCAAAATAAGTACTCTCGGTCTTGATGTGGTCTCGCTCCGTTGAATCTAGAGGCCCAGCATCCCATCGCGTTTTTTTTCTCAGTAAGGGTCAATCAGTGAGGATAAGGGACGTCCGCCTTCAACCCTCGCCAGGGATGACATATCAGAAGATCTACAAATGTTTCTGTGCAATTCTTATTTCTGTGACAAGCTTTCTGCGATTTTCTTATCAAATATATTTATCTAAACATATTCAAATTCGGGGAAGTACCTAATCTAATGGCCATAGCCAGCACCTTTCTATCCTTACACTATTTTAATCTGTCAATAATGGTGGGGTTGAATCGTGAGTTAGAGCGCCCTTGAAGTGTATGCTCTCTAAACGGCGCTATATAAATTCTCCTATTATTATTATTATTATTATTACTGTACAAATTATTCAAGTACTACTCGTTATCTGTCTAGCGTGCCAATGGTTGACTACCGACGGGATAAGATTTAAAGTAAGTAAAATCAAGATTTGTTTCGTGGGTTTGGATCTTTTATGTAAGTATTATATTGATGTGTCCTATTGAGGGGACATTTTAATGAAAAGAATTCAATCTTAACTCTTTTTTCTTGCTCGTCACCAATCCAGATTCCATATCCCACCTGTCAAAAGCATTCACGAGAACGTTCCCTTGTACGGACAGATTTGTTAGTTCAACTCTGAGTTCCTTCAAATTGTCTCAGAATGAAGTCAGGCACAATCCATCATTCGGATGTGAGCGCTTTCAACAGGGAATGATTAATCGACACTTATTCATACTGCAGCTCTTTACTAGCAATAGCAATAGCAATAGGCCGCTCAACACTAAGACACCGTAAATTTGTGTATCTTATTCACATACATACATACAGTACCCGGCGGTAAGTAATACACATCGGACTTAAGAAAGAAACTGTCGGCTAACTTCGGCTTTAAGATTTAGAACCTCAGGAGTAGGCACGGAACTCAGTCTTCGTCATTGAACATGCAACACTATAGTACAGCTCGGCGCGTTGTTACCAGGCGAATTATTTTACCAAACTGGCAACCTTCATCTTTTGGGACATCGAAAATTGTGTTATGGCCTTTTGCAACGAAAACACTTTTAGAATTTCAACTGTGTAATTTTATTTGTATAAAGGTTGAATTACATTTGAGTATAATATTAACAGTATTACATAAATAGTAATAGCTATGATCTTTACATAGTAGTGGCTTTAAGAAAGTGATGCTGTCTCAGATATGACGTCCTATTTAAAGCAAAGATAACTATACCACGACCCTTCGTTAGATTATGAAGGAATGTGTCGGGCATGTTATGTTTGCCCTTTAAGGTCAAATCGATATCGGTGATTTATCCATTGCAGCTTACCCATTTAGTGATATTGAATTTGGGCAGACGAGATGATAAACTTAAACATAATACATTGAAGTTAAATTGACACTAATGTGATAAGGCTAATATTTATTACATAGCTAACAAGGGTTTGCATAACTTATAATATTTATTTGAATGTGGATAAGAACATCGATAAGATAACATTGGTTTTGGTGAAAATATCGTGTTACAATATTTATAGGTTCTTAGATAAGCGGAACATTGGTTGCATAATATATTGAGGGTGAATGAGAGTGTACAGTACCCGGCGGTAAATAATACACATCGGGCTTAAGAAAGAGACTGTCGGCCATAATCGGCCAACTTCAGCGTTGTAGAGCGTCGTCTCTGTCATTCATACACGTGTTCGTCGCGAGACTGGTAGAGCATCGTGCGACAGAGACGACGCTCTATAATGCCGAAGTTAGCTGATTATGGCCGACAGTCTCTTTCTTAAGCCTGATGTGTATTACTTACCGCCGGATACTGTAGATAAGATTAACATGCGCTGGCAGTAGACACATGGCAATTGAACCCTCGAGTGAAAGTTAAGAATGTTACCACTGGGCTACGGAGGTCGTCGTCTTCATCAATGATATCCGTCGAGTTACATGTATCAGGCATTCCAAATACAGTACCCGGCGGTAAGTAATACACATCGGACTTAAGAAACAGACTGTCTGCCATAATCGGCTAGCTTCGGCTTTGTAGAACGTCGTCTCTGTCGCAAGATGCACTAAAAGTCCGCTTGATAATGACTGACAAATCGCGACGGAACACGTGTATTAATGACAGAGACGACGCTCTACAAAGCCGAATTTAGCCGATTATTGCCGACAGTCTCTTTCTTAAGTCCGATGTGTATTACTTACCGCCGTGTACTGTACGTACCTTTACGCCATTTCCCTGTCGGGGTAGACCAAGAGGACAGAGCGTCAGACATTCCTATCTCGACACACATCCTTAGCCTCTTTTACATCCATACACCTTGTCATACAACTTTTACGCTTTCTCTGACTTTCTGCGTTTCTTCTTTTCAAAATATCATTCAATGATCCAACCACACTTTCCTTAGTCTTCCTCTCACACGCCCTCCATTCACATTTGCACTATACTAGTATATCTATTTTGCTAGTCTTTGTTCATTCATTCGTTCCACATGCCTAAACCATCTCAATGTACTCTTCTTCACCTTACTCAACACATCAGTCTTAAGTTCACACGCATCCCTAACTACTTGATTATGTATTCTGTCATACATTGTCCCTCCATGTACTCGTCTCAAAGCACGTATTTCTGCAGCATTTATTCGGCTTCTCTTAATCTTTTTGCAGGTCCACGTTTCACTCTCATACAGCAAAGTTGCCATCAAAATACTATTGTGGACTATCATTTCACCAAATTTTGATACTGTCATGTATCTCTCTACTGCCAGCACATGTTAATCTTATATTCTTATCTCATTCACCCTAAATATATTATGCATGTACCACTTATCTAAGAACCTATTTGGCATTATCAGTAACACGGTTTAATCACCAAAACCAATGTTATCTTATCCACATTCAAATAAATATAATAAGTTATATTATACCCTTGTCAAGCTTATCATGTACTAGATTTAGCGTTATTACTTTAGTGTCGACCTACTCGATGTTTTATTTTCTAGTTTGCTATCTCGCTGGCGCTTATCTCCCCAAATTCAATAAAGATTTAATATCACTAAATGGGAGAAGCTGCGACGAGATATAAATCACTGATATTGATTTGACAGGATAACATACTCTACGCCTTCCTCTCTAATCTATTGAAGGGTCGTGGAATAGTTATCTTTGCTTTAAATAAGACGTCATATCTGAGGCAGCATCATTATTCTTAAAGCCGCTAAGATATTAACATCATCTTTATTATAATACTGATAATATTATACTTCAAATGTAATTCAACCTTTATACAAATAAAACTACACGTTGAAATTCTAAAAGTGTTTTCGTTGCAAAAGGCCATAACAATACTGTTTGGTTAATATACATATGTTTTAGTACCCCGTTAACTCTATTTCCTATCACTTCACGTCCTTTGATATCTTTCTTAACTCTTCTATCATCTGAGAACTTTCCAATCTTTTATTTTTCCCCTATATATCGCGTTTACTTTTCCTTTTTCACTTTTATATCACCATTACATTGGATTTGGCAACATTTATTCTCTGGTCTTTCTCTTCGGATCTCTTATACAATTTATTTATCAAACTCTGCAATTCATCTTGACTCTCCGCCAACACTACCATGTAATCTGCATACAGCAATCCGCATACGTTCCCGTTCGACATTTGTATGCCACCGATTGACCTCTGTAACTTCTTCACATATGAATCTATAAAACAACCAGGGTGACAAAGTGCATCCTTGCTTTACCCCTTTTGAAATATTGAATAATATACATATATGTGGGATAGAAGTGAGAGCTGATACCAAAAGGACAAAAAAACCTTCTCAGAGTGGCGGAAATGAGAACCCTACGCTCCATCGCAGGTAGAACTCTTATAGAGATCGGATTAGAAATGAGACGATAAAGTCTGTCTGTGGTGTTGAATACATAGTGAGGTGGAGAAGAAGCAGAAGGCGTTTCAGGAAGGATCATGTAGACCTTATGGAGGATACGAGACTTGCTAAAACTGAAAACCCTAGCAGCAGGAGATTACCAGGAAGGCCGCCGAAAAGGTGGAAGGACAGATGGACGTCATCATCCCAGTACAGCCCACCGTCACAAACAGGTCATACGACCTAGACGATGTCATGTATCTATCTACTGCCAGCACATGTTAATCTTATCTTCTTATCTCATTGACCCTCAATATATTATGCAAACCAATGTACCACTTATCTAAGAACCTATTAATATTGGCATTATCTGTAACACGGTATAATCACCAAAACCGATGTTATCTTATCCACATTCAAATAAATATTATAAGTTATATTATACCCTTGTCAAGCTTATCGATACTAACCATGTACTAGATCCTATTATCACATTAGTGTCAATTTAACTTAAATGCATTATATTTAAGTTGTCCTCTCGTCTGCCCAAATCAATAAAGATTAAATATCACTAAATGGGTAAGCTGCGATGGATAAATCACCGATATCGATTTGACCTTAAAGGGCAAACATAACATGCTCGACGAATTCCTTCTTAATCTATTGAAGGGTCGTGGTATAGTTATCTTTGCTTTAAATAGGAGGTCATATCTGAGGCAGAATCATTATTCTTAAAGCCGCTACTTTGTGAAGATCATAGCTGTTACTATTTATGTAATACTGTTAATATTATACATCAATGTAATTCAACCTTCATACAAATAAAACTACACGTTGAAATTCTAAAAGTGTTTTCGTTGCAAAAGACCATAACAATATCTCGCCACATATAGTACCTACCAGAAATGTGTCAAGATGTCGAACAATTGAAGGATTTGATTTTAGTCACCATTGGGAATCGAACTTGATTTAGTGGAAATAAAACACTTTGTTTTTCCACTAAAGCTCTCATTTCTACCACAATTATCTACTAATGATGTCGTGCTGTTGTATAAGGTATACGGGTAAAATAACTCCGCAGCACAATGATTAAATCCGTTGAGAAACTTTAGTCTAATTGACCGCGAGTTCTGGTTGTATGGTATGGCATAGCATAGAGTATATCGAGGCAGCCATTGAAGCGTATTGAATACCTTTTTTTTACTGACAAATTACACCAAATCTTCGTGTCTGAATCGGAATTTCTTTTGTTAAAGTTTGTTTCCATCAGTCTCGCGCGTAATGTGAATAGGAAAGTTGGTAATCTCGGCTACATTATTATTGCTTTTTTACGTGATTCCTTCAAAAGTATTCCGATGGATCAATTTATTGGCAACAATCAACAAAGTTGAGCGACAGGGTCAGGGTACGCTCGGAAAACGTTTTCTGTGGATTTTTTTATAATATGTATACATTTTGTCTAATGTTCATTTAAACGTTCTCCTAATCTTAAATTGAATATTTTATACGATGCGATAGGAAATCCCTCGTGATCGTGCTCGATCAGCCATCCATCCTGTGAGTGGAAGACTTCGTTTATGTGTGCACACTATTGCACTGCAGCAAACACACTATCTTAACAAATCAAGCTCAAAGCTTCGAAGGTAAAAATATCAAACTTACAAGACAATCGGCTTCTTTTATCGGGTGCAGCTTTTCATTACACAGAGTTTTTTATAGCGCTATTAGTAACAGGAAAACATGCATACATACCATCACGCCGTTTCCCTGTCGAGTAGGCAGAGAGGAAAGAGCACCACGTTTTCTTATCGTAACACTCCTATTTCATATCTCTTCATTCATACACCTTCGCATACAACTATTTTTACGTTCCCTTCTTTCAAAATATAATTCGCTTGATCCAACTATACTTAGCCTTCCACTTACATTTGTATTGTTTATTTGTTTTGTTAGTCTTTCTTCGTTTATTCGTTCTACATATTCAAACCCTATCTGAATGCTATTCAGTCTTTTTCTACGTTCACAATCACTTCCATATATCAAAAATGATCCTATTAAAGAATGCTGTTTCGATACAACTTTTTCGATACAGTTCTCTTAAGTCTTATCTTGACGCACATAGATATTGACAAGACTGTGAGCACCGTCACAATCTTGACGGTGCTAGCGCACAGTCTTGACGTCCGGACGCACGGACGGAATGATCAAATTCAAAGTTCTGATTGAAAGACGATCAAAATTTTACAACGATCGGCAGCTTTAGTCGGGTGCAGTCTTTCGTTAGGTAGAGGTGTTTAATAGGGCTATAAGTTTGTGATAAATAGCTGGAAGGATAAGGAGTGGAAAACATGCATACATACCATCACGCCGTTTCCCTGTCGAGTAGGCAGAGAGGAAAGAGCACCACGTTTTCTTATCGTAACACTCCTATTTCATATCTCTTCATTCATACACCTTCGCATACAACTATTTTTACGTTCCCTTCTTTCAAAATATAATTCGCTTGATCCAACTATACTTAGCCTTCCACTTACATTTGTATTGTTTATTTGTTTTGTTAGTCTTTCTTCGTTTATTCGTTCTACATATTCAAACCCTATCTGAATGCTATTCAGTCTTTTTCTACGTTCACAATCACTTCCATATATCAAAAATGATCCTATTAAAGAATGCTGTTTCGATACAACTTTTTCGATACAGTTCTCTTAAGTCTTATCTTGACGCACATAGATATTGACAAGACTGTGAGCACCGTCACAATCTTGACGGTGCTAGCGCACAGTCTTGACGTCCGGACGCACGGACGGAATGATCAAATTCAAAGTTCTGATTGAAAGACGATCAAAATTTTACAACGATCGGCAGCTTTAGTCGGGTGCAGTCTTTCGTTAGGTAGAGGTGTTTAATAGGGCTATAAGTTTGTGATAAATAGCTGGAAGGATAAGGAGTGAGGACAAGGAAAACACAGAAGCAGAAGTGACCAGCCTCTGTGCCTCCCCACCAAGTTTAGCCTGAGAGCCCGTGCAGTTTCCAGGGTGTGGCCACTGTCTGTGCACTGACAACTATTTAGATCCAAAGGTGAAGAGTTTGAGATGTCAGACCAGGGGCTGAATATTTTCTAGACGCCCCTAGACTGTCCAGTATTGTTTATAAGGTACTAACACTTAACATTGCGCTACACCACATTAAAACATAAATCTTGATTCGGTTGCGGAAACGATTCCTATTGGAACCCAGATTTAAAAAATAGGGTTCTATTTCAGGCATCTTTAATATCCTTTACATCTTTTTGATTTGTTTGGAAGAGATTGCTGAATGGTAATAATCCTGCCAAGCTGTATTGTATATGCAATGAAAGTGTAATACTTTGGGCATGTTGTTAGAAAAAAATATGAAAGTCTAGAGAAGCTGGTCACCATGGGAACAGTTGAAGGAATGCGAGAGAGAGGAAGGTATCTTATGAGATGGACAGATCAAATGAAGGAGTAAAGAGGATCCTCTTTAAGCGCTGCATCAACCTAGGGAGGGATGGAGACATGCGACGCACCAAGTTCGAAACATAGCAGAGAACCACGACATTTAGAATTTATAAAACGTAGAAAAATAAGCGAGACATTAAAAAGTAACGTTGAATTTCCGTTGATTTAAGGTACAGGAATATTGAATAACGGGAGACGGTTGATACAGTTTTGTTTCATTTTGTAAGTTGCACGCATGATTGCGTCGGGCAGCCCTTTCTGTTCACGGACGGAGGTAAAAGGAAGGAAGAGAGAAGAATCGGTTAGTCACGAGAGAGGGAAGCCACTTGGAAGGGCGGGGAGCAGCTGGTGACGGCAGCAGCGAACGGCGACCATTGCACCTGCGTGCCGCGAGATACGTGTATACCATACTCGTCAGGGCCTCAATGACAATCCAATCGAGTCGGCCGCATTGCATAGGTCAACAAGCATCTCACAATATAAATAAATATAGGTTTTTTGATAGCAACATAGTATGTACATATATTCCGAAATCACACGTATATGTATATCTTAAGATAAATTTAAGACAGAAACTATCAAACGGTTTGAGGTCATCTAATAATATCCTCCCGGCTGAGATGTATCCCACCAATATAGAGCGAGCCCGGCTGCGAGAACATTAAATGTTTTTTCAGCTCACACCCTTGTTGATGTAGATAAAGAAAAGAAAACAGAAAATTAATAAATGGCAGAGAAAATAAAAAAGCAAACCCACAAATATCACCTCAGATTAACTGTCAGCAAAAAGAGAGAAAATCTGATAGGAGTTCAAAATAAAATCACAAATAGAAAATGATATAAACCACAATACGAAAGATGGAAATAAATAAGCAGTTATATAACATTGAATGAGAAGAGAGTGGACACACACCACCCCCGATTCACCGCCAGCGAAAAGACAAAAAGTAAATAAGAGTCCAAATCACAAAAAAATCACTAAATATTTAGAAGGAAATTATGACGGCAAATCACTAATTATTTAGAAGGAAATCATGACGGCAAATCACTGATTATTTAGAAAGAAATCATGACGGCAAATCACTAAATATTTAGAAGGAAATCATGCGGTAAATCCCTAATTATTTAGAAGGAAATCATGACGGCAAATCACTAATTATTTAGAAGGAAATCATGACGGCAAATCACTAATTATTTAGAAGGAAATTATGACGGCAAATCACTAATTATTTAGAAGGAAATCATGACGGCAAATCACTGATTATTTAGAAAGAAATCATGACGGCAAATCACTAAATATTTAGAAGGAAATCATGCGGTTAATCCCTAATTATTTAGAAGGAAATCATGACGGCAAATCACTAATTATTTAGAAGGAAATCATGACGGCAAATCACTAATTATTTAGAAGGAAATTATGACGGCAAATCACTAATTATTTAGAAGGAAATCATGACGGCAAATCACTAATTATTTAGAAGGAAATCATGACGGCAAATCACTGATTATTTAGAAAGAAATCATGACGGCAAATCACTAAATATTTAGAAGGAAATCATGCGGTAAATCCCTAATTATTTAGAAGGAAATCATGACGGCAAATCACTAATTATTTAGAAGGAAATCATGACGGCAAATCACTAATTATTTAGAAGGAAATCATGACGGCAAATCACTGATTATTTAGAAAGAAATCATGACGGCAAATCACTAAATATTTAGAAGGAAATCATGCGGTAAATCCCTAATTATTTAGAAGGAAATCATGACGGCAAATCACTAATTATTTAGAAGGAAATCATGACGGCAAATCACTAATTATTTAGAATGAAATCATGACGGCAAATCACTAATTATTTAGAAGGAAATCATGACGGCAAATCACTAATTATTTAGAAGGAAATCATGACGGCAAATCACTAATTATTTAGAAGGAAATCATGACGGCAAATCACTAATTATTTAGAAGGAAATCATGACGGCAAATCACTGATTATTTAGAAAGAAATCATGACGGCAAATCACTAAATATTTAGAAGGAAATCATGCGGTAAATCCCTAATTATTTAGAAGGAAATCATGACGGCAAATCACTAATTATTTAGAAGGAAATCATGACGGCAAATCACTAATTATTTAGAATGAAATCATGACGGCAAATCACTAATTATTTAGAAGGAAATCATGACGGCAAATCACTAATTATTTAGAAGGAAATCATGACGGCAAATCACTAATTATTTAGAAGGAAATCATGACGGCAAATCACTGATTATTTAGAAAGAAATCATGACGGCAAATCACTAAATATTTAGAAGGAAATCATGCGGTAAATCCCTAATTATTTAGAAGGAAATCATGACGGCAAATCACTAATTATTTAGAAGGAAATCATGACGGCAAATCACTAATTATTTAGAATGAAATCATGACGGCAAATCACTAATTATTTAGAATGAAATCATGACGGCAAATCACTAATTATTTAGAAGGAAATCATGACGGCAAATCACTAATTATTTAGAAGGAAATCATGACGGCAAATCACTGATTATTTAGAAAGAAATCATGACGGCAAATCACTAAATATTTAGAAGGAAATCATGCGGTAAATCCCTAATTATTTAGAAGGAAATCATGACGGCAAATCACTAATTATTTAGAAGGAAATCATGACGGCAAATCACTAATTATTTAGAAGGAAATCATGACGGCAAATCACTAATTATTTAGAAGGAAATCATGACGGCAAATCACTAATTATTTAGAAGGAAATCATGACGGCAAATCACTAATTATTTAGAATGAAATCATGACGGCAAATCACTAATTATTTAGAAGGAAATCATGACGGCAAATCACTTATTATTTAGAAGGAAATCATGACGGCAAATCACTAATTATTTAGAAGGAAATCATGACGGCAAATCACTGATTATTTAGAAAGAAATCATGACGGCAAATCACTAAATATTTAGAAGGAAATCATGCGGTAAATCCCTAATTATTTAGAAGGAAATCATGACGGCAAATCACTAATTATTTAGAAGGAAATCATGACGGCAAATCACTAATTATTTAGAATGAAATCATGACGGCAAATCACTAATTATTTAGAATGAAATCATGACGGCAAATCACTAATTATTTAGAAGGAAATCATGACGGCAAATCACTAATTATTTAGAAGGAAATCATGACGGCAAATCACTGATTATTTAGAAAGAAATCATGACGGCAAATCACTAAATATTTAGAAGGAAATCATGCGGTAAATCCCTAATTATTTAGAAGGAAATCATGACGGCAAATCACTAATTATTTAGAAGGAAATCATGACGGCAAATCACTAATTATTTAGAAGGAAATCATGACGGCAAATCACTAATTATTTAGAAGGAAATCATGACGGCAAATCACTAATTATTTAGAAGGAAATCATGACGGCAAATCACTTATTATTTAGAAGGAAATCATGACGGCAAATCACTAATTATTTAGAAGGAAATCATGACGGCAAATCACTTATTAGTCATATTTAGAAGGAAATCATGACGGTAAATCACTAACACATCGATCAATAAGTCCCGGGACTAACTACTAAAACAACATTTATTTGCCAACATTCTTCTTTATTCATCAACATAGTCTCCTTCAAGAGCGATACATTCATTCCAACGCTTTCCTAACTTTTCTATGCCAGACGTGTAGAACGATTTATCTTTGGTTTCAAAATAGGCGTTAGTTTCGGCAATCACTTCTTCATTGGAGCCAAATCACTTTCCCTGGAGCATCTTTTTGAGGTCTGCGAACAGCCAATAGTCGCTGGGGGCCAAATTTGGAGAATACGGGGGGTGCGGAAGCAATTCGAAGTTCAACTCATGTAATTTGGCCATCGTTACCATTGACTTGTGACACGGTGCATTGTCCTGATGAAAGGAACTTTTCCTTCTTCATATGGGGCCGTTTTTTTGCAATTTCTGCCTTCAAACGTTCTAATAACGCTATGTAATATTCGCTATTGATCGTTTTTCACTTTTCAAGGTGATCGATGAATATTATATAATGCGCATCCCAAAATACGGAGGCCATAACCTTCCCGGCCGACTGTTGAGTTTTTGGTCACTTCGGATGACTTTCATCGGCTGCTCTCCACTCAGCTGACTGCCGATTTGATTCCGGAGTTTTTGACCGATTGATTTCTAGACCCATACATAACCTTTCTCTCGTGTTTCACCTTTTGAAGACAACTGATTGGCCTAAAATATATTTATAGATTTTCTATTAACATTTTGATTTCCGGTCAAAATACTGAAATGGTTTTGTTGTATATAAATTCATTTGATAATCTAGAAATTTTATTTTATTTGCGGGCGTTCAATTCATAAGTTAAAGACGCTTTGCCTCTTGTCCAGAGACAATTTACTGCTTTATCTATGCTTGCCGGCCAGCCCGGTAAGATCGGTAGTGCAATTACGCCGACTGTCAGATCTCACTGCCTTTTCTCAAATCGCTATATTAGCAGTTAAGCTCAAATATATGACATATATCAAATCGCTATCAATTATGATACGCACTTAGTGGGATTCTTGTCTGTAAACTGGCCCATAATATTAGCCATATTATGGCGTTACTGTCAGTGCAGTAGCAGAAAACAATTTGCGCGGGAAACCATTTTCCATACTCTCTTTGAATAATGGCCGTGAACTCCTATATATGAAGGAGTATACATCACTTGACAGTGATGTCATTTTTGCATGATGTCAGTACGCGAGTTAAAAAGGAATATTTTGAGATGCTTCTTCAGTTTATTCCTAATATCGACAAGGATGTAGCACATCTGATTGGTCCAGGAAGATTGTTCCAAAATCGAGCCATGTGAACCACAAAAGACGATGTGTAGAATGGTGTGTTGGTATACAAAAGATTCTGTCATCACCAGACCGAAGGAACAGTCCATGCCTAGAAAGAACATAGATTTTCTCCACACAGATACTGAGGACAGCTTGGATTGTCCAACACCCTTAAAGAGTGTTTACAGAACGTGGTGATTTATTGCCGTCTTATTTTAAGCATATATATTTTTAGATTAAAAATAAAATGATGACAAATATTTTGGAGTCTCTTCAGTCTATCTAACAACTCCTCACTAGCATTGAGATAACAAACATCCCCATAGTCAATTAAGAGTAATATAAGATTTTGGGCTAGCAAGATTCTGCTTTGGATAATGAGGAAAATTCCCAACGTGTTGAGAGAATGGAGACTTCTCCATTCTCTCAATTGACTTGAATATTGATTGTGCCATCTCAAAAAACCATCAAGATGGATTCCCAGATTCTTAGCATATCGAGAATATGAAATCACAAAGCCATCAGTTTGAATAGATGAAAGATTGAATTGATCCATCCTCGAGACTCCGTATGATGGTACAATAGTTAGCAATTTTATAAGATTAAGGAGCAAGCTGTTTTCCCTCAACCACTGTGTGATACCGCTGAGATTGTGATTCACAAGATCTGCAGCAGTAGATATATCTCTTAGGTAGAGACTAGTGTATACTTGGAGATTATCTACATACGAGTGGTCCTTGTATTTTAGCAGTCGAATTTTTATTGTACGAGGCATATCCAGAATCTAAGTGTACTGAATTTTTGTAGGTTACAATTTTTTTTATTTAAACAAAAAAAATACGTGGTTACCGTAGTACATATGTAAGCTATTTTTCGACATAGTCGCCATTCCTCTCAATGCAAGCGGGGTATCAACTTTTTGATGCCTTCCTCGAAGTAGTTTCCCGCCAACCCCTCCGTCCACTTCTCCACCTCCTCCTTTACCTCCTCGTCGGTTGAAAACCTTTTTCCACCCATGTGCAGCTTCAGGGAGGTAAAGAGATAGTAATCTGAAGGTGCTAGGTCAGGGGAATGCGCGGGATGGTTCAGGACATCCCATTTAAACGAGGCGAGCAGTTCCTTCGTGGCGTTGGCCGTGTGTGGTCTGGCATTGTCGTGACAGAGGCAGACTCCTTTTGTCAGCATGCCTCTCCTCTTGTTCTGAATCGCCCTCCGTGATTTTTTTAGGGTCTCACAGTATCTTGCAGAGTTGATGGTCTCCCCTTGAGGCATATATTCAATTAAAATTATGCCTTGACAGTCCCAAAACACGGATGCCATGATTTTTTTGGCTGAAATTGTGGTTTTGAACTTTTTGGCGGAGGGTGAAGAGGTGTGACGCCACTGTTGAGACTGGCTTTTGGTTTCAAGCGTGTAGTGTGCAACCCAAGTTTCATCTCCAGTAACGATGGAGCGGAGAAATTCATCTCCATGGAGTTTGCAGCGCCTCAAAAACTCTTGCCTTTTTACAAAATTTCGCACTTGGCGAGAGATTGGTTTGACATTTTTCACGAAACGTGTT
This sequence comes from Odontocerum albicorne, assembly GCA_949825065.1. Classification (NCBI taxonomy): domain Eukaryota; kingdom Metazoa; phylum Arthropoda; class Insecta; order Trichoptera; family Odontoceridae; genus Odontocerum; species Odontocerum albicorne. The sequence continues at coordinate 1,075,767 of OX463860.1, read as the reverse complement.
GTCGCGTCGACACTTCTCAACGTGCTGACCTCAAACCGGTCTCGTTGCGGAGAAGAAGGGTCAGGCTACACGGAAGTGTAGCCAACATGTCGAAAATAAAATCCATCCGGTCGTGAGAGCCTCAGTACACTTACTTTCTGGATACGCCTCGTAGTTTAAACAACTACAATAAAAAACAAAAATAATAGGCATTATTAGAAATTTTGTTTTAACAAAAAGTCTGTCACAAACAGGGTGTGGAAAAATTAAGGAAAAGCTTTTGAAAAATATATGACAATCTCTGTGGCCTAGTTACCAAGACACCTGTCTCCCAGCCGTTGCTGTTGCAGGTTCAACCCAGATTTTTTTTAAAACGATTCCAGTCTTGTTTTCACTTGAGACCTCTTAAACATCTTTCTGGTTGGTTGGAAGAGATGCTATTGTACATGGCAATAAGCCCATCAAGTTACAGTGTGCATAGCAAAAGTGTAATATAATACTTTTGGCTCCTGACTTTGCACCCCTCAGATCTTAAATTAGAGCATCCTTGAAGATAATTTGCTCTCTTAACCTTTCCCTTTCTGTGCTAAAAAAATCCGCCCGTTCCGGTGCTGTATATTAAATACGCATCAATACACATGTAAAAATGAGCGATTTAAAATCGGAAAAATAAGAATATTCATAGCCAATCGCTTAAATTAATTAAATTTGAAGTCAAAAGTGAAAATAATTGAAATTTAATTGTTGAAAACATGAAAAAAGCATTGGGCGACATTCACAAAACGGGCGAAGCGACCCCCTCAAATGAATGTCCTAGTGCTACTGAGAGTTGAGATGGACTAACACTGTGTATGTTATACCTCGAAGGAAGAAACACAACTGAAAACTGAGATTCTATTTCTTACATTCCCATATACCGAATTAGAGTGAGACGTGAATAGCGTCCCTTCCTCACCCATAGCGGGTTTTTTAGAATGAATATACCAACGTCACACACTGGCACACGTTTGATTGTATTGGTGAATTTATTCCCGATTTTCACAAAATATCTCTGATGTGGCCGATAAGTGCTGTTATTAATATTATTCAATGCGTAAATGTGTTACGGAGGAATACCTAAAATCTGAAGCCAGTATTTATTATATTTATAGAGATATTCAAGTTTTTAGAAGCAATATGTACTAGTTACACATCACAAGGAAGGAAGGATTAACTGTGCTATATCAATTGTCCTTTTAATATTATTATTTTCTGCACCTGACAACTGCCTCCTATTGCTACGCCACTGTACCCATGGTAAAACTTAATAAATAGTTGACTAATTAAAAAATAGCCTTAGCCTCATGGATAACATTTGTGGTCAATATTTTAAATAAAATAATCTAAACTCTCTGGTTGGCATCAAAAATAGCAAATGAACCATACAAGATTCTCGTTAATTTTTCCAATGTAATAATTGAATTGAATATCTCTTTGAGAAAAATGAATATGGAAGACTAGGCTCTATGAGGATTATGAACAATGTTCCCTCTAAAGTGTGCCTGTGTTCGGCCGCACATCTGTTAAAAATTGTCCGCACATACGTTTCCATCTTCCGCACACATCTCAAAGAAAGGAACTTGTAACCATATTTTGTTTTGCGCAATTATATATTTTATTTGATATTTTATGATGGGTTCTCAGGTTCCTTTCTTTGAGGTGTGTGCGGAACATGGAAACACCATATAGAGTCCACGCGCCGTAAGGAAAGAATAGTGTAGAAGGGTGACCATGATTATTTATTTATTATATATTAAGATTATTCAGTTTATTTATTTATTATTCATTTAAAAATACAGAAGTGGATTTTTTGGTTAGAACAAATATTTGTTTATTGATACAGAAAAAGAAAGTTTGAAAGAAACAAGAAGTTTTATTAATTTCTAACAAACCTTAAATTTTATTTACAAATACACAATGGAAAATTTTAAAGAAAATATCTTTTTTAATATATAACCTAAATATTTGAAAAATGTAATTTATGATTTCGTAGTGCATTATGTTGACTACTTAGTTTTATCTATGCATGAATATGCATATTTGCACACTTCCCTCTTTTTTCTCGCACATATAAGTTGATGGGCCACACACAGGATGAAAACATTAGGGGGAACATTGGTTATGAGTATATCGTAAGGTGAAAATATCAGAAGTAAGTTTGTAAGAATAAATAAAACAAACGAGAAATATAAATTAAATATTTTATTTCAGATTGTGACATAAAAATTACACTAGTTAACAAATTTTAACTTTTTGTCTTTAACAGAGATTAAATTAGCTGATTCTTACTAAATCGACCCTGCTGATTACGAAAATTGCAGTGAAAAGTTTGTAACACGTAACATTTTTGTGTAACAGAAGGGGGAGTGTTTTAATAAAATAAGTATGTTTTTGCGCATTTTAAAAGTCGTAATTACAACAATGAAAATAAATAAATTCCTGAAATACTAAATTTAGACACAGAATACAATGTTGTTACATAGGAAAATAAAAAAAGCAGAATAAAAGGGGGAAGTGTACTTTCAGTGACATTCTAGATTCTGGTAACTGCAAGAGTTCTTGTACAACTGCAAGAGTTCTCGTAATTGTCAGCTTTATTATTACCTAGGAAACCACTAATAAGTCTTCCAAAGGCTTTCCAAGTTTCTAGTTCTTCAACACTTAATTTTTTTTCGAACTTTTCATCTTTCAAAAGTTTCAGTTTCAGTCAAAAACTAATTTCAGGTTTTTCTCTTAAAAGGTACGTGATGGAACATTTTCAAGTTCATATTCGTTATCAGCACACAAAAATTGACCTAAAATGGCCGTTTTCACCCTGGTTACAAGAACCTTGTTAACTAGTGTTATTATTGATTATACTCGTAATCTATCTAAATATAGTGCTTGTCTAACATCTAGGTAGGATCACATAAAGATGAGATAAAAACACGAATCTGACAGACACAAAGTAGACAAAGATCAAATCCACATCTAACATTAATTTACATCTGATCAAATCCACATCTAACTAAAGACTGAAACCTGATTTCAGTGAAGTTGGCGCAAAAAGATATTTTCCATTGATATTAAAGAGATAATTAATTTTGATTTAAGCTTATTGATTCCATTCAATTCTTATCACCATAACACCAGATCTATATCAGCGCAGAATATGTGACTGCGATGGCATTGGGTTTTCCCATCTGCAACTCTTTTTCTGAACAGCTCACGGGGTACAGGGGGCAAACCATCAGTTGCAGCATTGATTGAATGTTGCCACACATACATAGTAGTGGGTAGGAGCATAACTAGGTGTTTTAATGCCAAAGATAGTAAAAAAAACCATGTGCCCCTTGTATCGGATGTATGCGTCATCATAAAACATATTAGTTATGTCGAACTGCTTTGCTGATATCACATTGATCCAGGTGGGTGGAACGCAGCTAGAACAAGTCCAACATTAAATCACTTAGGACAAAATATATGTCGAACTGCTTTGCTGATATCACATTGATCCAGGTGGGTGGAACGCAGCTAGAACAAGTCCAACATTAAATCACTTAGGACAAAATATATTTCGAACTGCTTTGCTGATATCACATTGATCCAGGTGGGTGAAACACAGCTAGAACAAGTCCAACAATATATCACTTAGGACAAAATATTTCATTTGAGGATTGCACTCTCAATGAAATAAATAGAAGAGCAAAACTAGCTAGGAGTTACTTCGGGCAACTAAACTATATTTGTCTTCAAGCACTTCCTAAAGCTGCACATGCCACTCATGTCTCTGATACTAGGAGGCGCATAATTTCACACCACAGGACCAGCAATAGCAAAAACTCTATAATAATACTCCGTCCCATTGGATTGATTTGGAACACCAATTTATAAGATGACAAAGAAATCGATCTCAAAGTTCTATTTCTCACTGAAGTAACATTCCTCAGACACATATTTGAAAGATACAATGGAGTCATCCCATTAAGGGACTTGAATACAAAGAGACAAAGTTTGAAATCAATCCGTTCGCGACACTTAAGCCATTGTAGACTTTTAAGAAGCAGACCAATATGGCAATATTTATGAGTATCATATAGCAATGTGGGAAGACTTTGCGTGATCGTGTAAGGAACACCACAATCCGAGAGGTCTGTGAGGTCCAAGGTGTGGTCAGATGGGGATGACAGCGTCTACGATACTGGTACCAACATGTACAGAGAATGAATTCCTCAAGAATTCCATACATAGCCCTGCATGGGGTACCGGATGGACCAGGGAGACCCCCGAAACGATGGAGAGATAGCTGGAGCTCAGCGTCACAAGAGGATAATCCTGTAATAACAGACTCTTGCTACAGAAAGTTGAAGAAGAAGAAGAAGAAATATCAACCAACCTAGAAAATAGTGGAATCTGGAAAAGTTAAAAAATATGCACACATTTAATTACTAATATTCTTTTGAAAAACGTTTTGTAAACCAGTGTTTCTGAAAACTATATTGTTACTGGTTCTCAATATAAGAAAATTCAACAAAGCTCCAGTTCTGCACCTGGGGCTGCTGCTCCCGCCCTCCCCTCACCCACCCATATTGGTAGATCCTCTGCACCACTCTTCTATCTGAGATTTTCTTTTGATCTACCCACGTGGATGTTCAGAGGATTAAGAGACCTCCATACGGCCTATGGTAGGTGGTGTTCCACCGGCAGGCGCTCCGATGTCTTATTGAGTATTTCAAGCAACACATGTTTTGATATTGATAGGAAATATGTGACCGTGGCAACTTCACTTTCATCAGCATTGAGTCAGATGTGAATTAAGGATAAAAACATCGATTCAAAAGATGTACTCAAAATTGACTTAGTAAAAAAAGAATACAATAGAAAGGTATTACTTCAAGCTTCTAATGGCTTTTGGTAACAAGTACAATGCTTATTTGGAATGTTTAACAATTCATAAGGGAATAATTGAATTTATACAACATTTAAACAATAAACAGGGGTGGTGCATTCTAGGCCTTGGGTCACTTTGACAGATGGGATCTAAAAGGATCTTTTCTATTATATAATTTGCCTAATGCCATGAAACTGAAAATGAAATAAAACATAGTGTGACTATGAAACAAAACATAAAATCAAAGTAAAACAAGTCGGCTATTGGAAAATAGGTAACAATATCAAATTAGGTCATTTATTTTTTAAACTAAAAATTTGTTTTGTATTTTTTTACAAAACAGTCGAAAAAACTTTTATTGTCATTCGCATTAATTAAGAAAAATAAGGTAATTATTAAATGAAATATCACACGTAATGTTTTAAAATGATAAAATTCTAAAAACTCTTGTTTTTTTTTGACGTATTGAATGCATAAAATTTGTGATATTCAGTGCCACTGATAACCTAAAAACTTTAGGCCTCGGCCACACAGGTAGGAGCCTCGCTTGGTGCTTAGAGCTACGCTGCAAGCTAGCTGATATATCTTAGCAAACCAACGCACCGCATACTATCGTAATGGCAAGACTGCACACTTCGCGCCACGCTACGTGACTATTAATCACCTGGTGAGTCTCCTAGCGAACAGACGTGTTGGTTAATTTTATTGTGTACACCGAATGATTTTACAAGATGGAGGAAGTTTTATTCCGCAATTCTTTGTAGAGAAGTTGAAACTCTCCACTCCATACTTCTAGATAACATTAACATTATGTCATGCACCCAACAAGTTCAAATTTGAGATGTTCGAAATTTTAAACTTAAATTCTCCGAGAGAAGTCGAGTTCTGGTTAGTTTTGAGAGTGGCATCGTTTGTTGACTCAACCGCTCCCAAATGTCAAACGAATTTGTGCGAAGCACTTTGGTGTGGCCAAGCATGAAGTCACCTAGTCTATTAGTCACGCAGCACCTAGCTTAGCACTAAGCGAAGCACTTTGGTGTGGCCTTAGACTTAGCCTTAGAAAGGATTAAAAAATAAGTGAGCCTAGAGTGGTCTAACAGTACTGATTGGGTTTGACCTAACATTATGAGGGCATATACTATACATGGCAATGTTCTCTGTACACTTGCTCACATCTTTTTACTACTAAGTTTAAAATATGGGTCAATTTTTTAGGCAGGTTGCAATTCTTATTATGACGTATCAAAAAGTACCAAAGCATAGTTAACATCCACCTTAAAATATATGATATTGACTGTGTTAGGGATACAGGAGTTAAACCGTGACTTGAAGTTTGTGGGATAATTTCTTTACCCGTAACACAGCTGAATATAAATTTAAATATAATTTAAAAAAAAACATCTGCAAAATATACACATTAAAAACTTAAAAATGAACAAAAATTCCAATATAAGATTATAATAAATCACAGGTCCGGCACATACTACAAGATGTACAAGGCAATGTATTAAGTTTATAAAATATTACAAATTATATAATATATAGTTTGACTAGACAGTTCGTCTAAACTGTATTGTTTATCATTAAAACTATAATTGAATTAAGTCTTCATATTAAATAATTCAGCATCAAGAAATTGTTGTTTTTTATACCTCTTTTGTGAATCAACTCAAATTTTAAAACACAAAGAAAAAATATTAAAACCGCTATAACAAACAGAGTTAGGACTGCTATAACAAACATAATTAGGACTGCTATAACAAACATAGTTAGGATCGCTATAACAAACAGAGTTAGGACCACTAGATACAATCCATAAATTATGTGCATTTTTCATTTACTGTTATTTTACAATATTATGCTCTGAAATCAGAATTTTTGTATTTTAACAATAAAATTAAAAATGAAAAAAACACTACATTGGTTCAAACCAGAAAACAGTATGAGCCAAACAAATAACTCGTAATCTTGACATTCGGAGAGGGCACGCGGCGTGCGGGGGCCAAACGCAGCAGAAAAATGTTGAATAGCCAATTTCTGCGCAATTATGCTAAACTTGAAAAAATTACGAGTCTTTTTTTTTATTTGTATCGCTTTCTTAGTAGAAAGCTACAAATGTTTGGCGCTCAAAAACAAAATGCTACAATTTACAATAACATTGGTGAACCTTTACGTGTCTCTCTTGTAAACAGATAAAAGTTAAATTTAGCAAAATACACAAAAGAAGTATTGAAACAACAGTGAGGACATGTTCAGTGATATTAGAACTAATAATTGAACTTAATTAAATGTTAACTTAAGTTGTACCGAGGGTCTTTATAACAACATGTTTAAATATAAAATGGAGATATATAACATTATTATGCCATATAGAAAAAGGTTAATTTTAATTAAAAATAGATTCTCTAGTGTACGAGATTTTGAAAAACTTAGGATATAGATTAAGCGAAACAACAAATCTTTTGGTTACCATCACTTATAGATTTTATTTTTTTTAATGATTCTCTATGGCTTATTTGTTGGATACCATAAATTACATAAAAACATTCACCGCCGACTATGCGATGTGGCGTAATGTAAGATGCATAATTTGTATGAACCGGGACAGCTCCGGCATGGCCCCAGTTACATCGAGAATAGTAACGTGACAAAGTACTATTAGATCTGCAGTGAACATGTTAGCTGCTCTACGGATGTGCCCATAGTCCGGCATACCAGTCCAAGATATCCTTATACCCCTGGAAATTAGGAAAAAAGCCAGTGCTTCTATACAAATGGAGTAGCACAGGGTGGGTACTTTATATACAGAAGTCTTGTGTGATAAAGTCGGGGACATGTTTCTTTGATTTAAATTAAACATATGTACATACCATCATGCCATTTCTCCGTTGGGGCAAGTAAAGAGGATATAGTGCCAAATTTTCCTATCACAACATACTTCTGTAACCTCCTCCATATCTTTACATCTTTTTATACAACTTCAATTTCTCTTATTCTTGACCTTTCTTTCTTTCAAAATTGCATTTATTTGATCCAACTATACTTTTCTTAGTCATCCGCTATCACCACTCCCATTAATTTTTATTTTCATTTATTTGTGTACACTGTAAACATGGAACATTCGGCGGCCATTTTTGATACACTGTTTAATCCACGACAGATTTTGCAAAAAAGCAATGTACATATTACATATTTGTTTAAATTTAAGTAAAAAAAAGCAAACAAGATTTTAAAGTTGAATTGAGTGGGTCAGAACCAGACATGACTAACCCACTTATATTTTGTTTTGAGATAATTGACTTCAAAGTTGCAGATCTATTCAAAAATGGTTTGTTTTCTGTTGTCTCCAAAATGTAACTCTACTCGTAGATGTCTGCACTTATAGTGAACTATAAACTTATAATTATGTTTGGTTCTGATAGAAATGGGTATAAAGATGTAGCGTATGTGCCTAACTCTAGATGTCTGCACGTTATGGTGAACTATAAACTCATAATCATGTTTGCTTCTGATAGAAATGGGTATAAAGATGTAGCGTATGTGCCTAACTCTAATTTTATATTTCTGTGGGATAGTCAAGTCTGGTTCTGACCCACTCAATTATAAATTAGTTCAGTCAGCCTTTCGTCACCAATTCATTCAACATATCTAAACCCCTCGACCGTGCTCCCCTTTATCCTACTTAACGTATCAGTTGTTAGCTCACTCACATCCATCCTCAATAATTACATTTATTATCGTGTCATTATGAAAGAAGCCGAGTAAATGCAGTGGGAATGCGTACGCTACGTTACGCTGTGTGTGTGTGTATGATGTGTCAACGTATGAGATAGAATAAGGATTAGTTTAATTGAAACCTTAGGTTTATCTTAGATCTATACAAACTCTGTTATTACAAGAGTGCCGTGTACTATGGACAAGCGTCGCCTACCCATCTATTACAAGAGTGCCGTGCACTATGGACAAGCGTCGCCTACCCATCACCCATCTATCACGGGAAGGATTATGCTCGTACAGTGTGTTCTACAAGTTACGACAGTCAATTAGAAAGATTGTGATTCCTATTAAAATGGAACACAATGCACCAAATTAGTTTATATTTTCTTATTATTTGTGATAAATTATTGTATTTAGATTATAAACATAATAACAACTTAAAAAATAATAAATACAAAGAATCAATATACGAGTTTTACATGAAAAAACCTTATTTTGAAAAAAATCCATTTGAAATTTTTACTTATTAATTTATCAATTGAATAATTGAGGTTCGTGTTATGCGTTCATTTATTTATATAGTTCATTTATTCACTAGTTCATTTATTTATACAATATAAACTCCTTTTATTTATTTTATTTTAAAGTCCTCAACATATTACAGGTTTCCCTAATTTGTACAATGTATGTTATAAAGAACATAAAAATAGCATGTTATAGAGAACATAAAAATAGCATGTTACAAAGAACATAAAAATAGCATATTATAAAGAACATAAAGATAGCATGTTATACTGCTCTCATAAGAAAAAAACGCAGCTAATGGCAAAAATTAAGTTTTGAGAAAACTGCACTTTTATGTTTTTCATTGCTGATTAAAAATGTCGTGATTCATAACAAAAAAGCAGTAAAACGTGATTAATAAGCAAAAACGCAGCAAACGCATAGGCACTTGCTGTCATTTTGCTTATGAATCACATTTTATCGTTTTTTCGCTTAGAAAAACCTAGTATTTTGTAAAATTAAAAAAGACAATGTCGATTTTTGTGTTGAAATAAATGGTTTTCTGTATTTTTTTTATGGATCATGGTTCAGAATTTGATATGAAATATTGCCTCGTACTTAGTAAGATTTCTGATTTTTTCCCGTTAGCTACGTTTTTGCTATGACGGCAGTATAAAGAACATAAAAATAGCATGTTATAAAGAACATAAAAAATTTAATTATTTACTAAATTTATAACAACACATGGAAAACATGTATCTGAAGACACACATGGACACACAAAAAGTGTGATTTTTTTACCTACCGCTATTTCCAAAGGCAGGTTGGTTCGATAGGACAATCTATGGGTGTGTTGTCTCAGATAATTACCGGGAACAAACGAACCAAGATCCTTCAGGACGGATGGTGTAACCAGATTACCGCTAAGCAAACAAAAAAAAATAAAAACCAATCGAAGAGATCCTCCCCTCTCTAATGATTTAAAATTAAGCAGTTTTAATCATCCAGAATAGGGAATGACAAAAATGTAAAAAAAATATTTATTTCTTAGTATACACGTACATATACAGTGGTACCTCGGGTCACGAACAAATCGGCTTACGAACACAATTTCCCAACAAATGTTGACTCGACCTGCGTACAATGCCTCGGCTCACGAATTAATTGTAACGGCGCATTACGCAATTACGCATTAGTTGTTCTCAGGTGCGCGCGTTGTGAACATTGTTTGTCATTGCGTTCGTTGTTCTTGATATAATTTTTTTGCTTTTTATATACATAATACACTTCATATGATAAGGAATTGAACTGGTTGAATGTTAGAAATAGACGCCAAATTCACATACTGTCTCTATTGTATAATATCCTAAACTGTCCCGCCGCCCCCTCTTATCTCGCCGAGAATTTTCAGCGTCTTTCCAATCATGGATTAGCGCTATGCTCAAACAGAGATTGTCTATTGGCCTTTCCAGTTCACCACTCCTTTTTCTTTACGTCGCCCTTAACTGTCCATGCAGTGAGACTCTGGAATCAGTTACAAACCAATATAAGACTCGCTCCGTCCTTGTTGGCATGCTTTAAGAAGCGACTGAAAAACCTCTTAATTTCTAGTCAGTAAAATAACGTGTATCATTCCTGAATTTTCTTTTCCTTTCCTCTCCACCATCCCTTCCTTTCCTTTTGATTGATGATATCTCACTTTATATGAAAAATAATGTTAGGGTGACTGTCCGTCTTTGTGGGGTTCGAGGGCATGTGCTCACGTATATGTTTATGGATTTCGTGGGGATGGATAGTCGTTTGAATTATTTATGCGATCACGTAACTTGCTTCATTTACTTTTGTCTGGATGGTTGGAAGAGATTGCCGCCTGGCAATAAGCCCGCCAGATTGTATTTGCAATAAAAGTGTTAAATAAATAAATAAATATATACCGCTGTATATATTTTTTCATGTTTATTAAGCATATAAGTCAAATTTAACTTGTTTGTTTATTCAATTATGAAGGAAAAATCTTTCATTAAAAAATAGCAACATTAGTTTATGATCTCAAAATTTCGACACAATTCCTTATAAAACTCATAAATTGATGTTTAAGATATGTCATTGTATTAATTGACAACACGAGAAATGAAATAACAACTAAATTATTTATAATTTTTAAAAATTTCGACAGTAAAAATCATTTTGAGATTTAATTCCTTATACATTAAACCTTCTTAAACTCCTTTAACCCTACCGGTTTCGAGGCTTTCACCTCATCTTCACGGGAGCACAAACAAGTCTTGTTTGTGCTCCGCTCCCCAAACCGGTAGGGTTTATACTGTTACAAAAAGTGGAATAAACAGTGTTTCATAAAACAAATTACAATGTCTTTAAACCTCCACAATGTTAATGCCTTATCTATAAACAAAATATAATGGTCAAATTAATAACTTTGGAACACATCCTCCTCCGTCCCATAGTTGGTAAGACACCTGATTTCCGACACGGAGGTTACGGGTTCTATTCCCGTTGGAACTCAGATTTTTATAAAAAATATTCTACAATAGTTTGGATTTCACTTAAGGCATGTTTAACATCTTTATAGTTGGTTGAAAGAGATTGGCACATGGCAATAAGCTTATCAGATTGTACTGTATTCAACAAAAGTGTAATACAATACATATAATTGAATAAAAAGCACTAGTTAAAAATTAAAATTCGATATTCATAGAGATAAAAATTATTTAAATATTATAAATGAAATATGAGTCAACACATTTATATACGATATTGACCCGGCATAAATGTTGGCGGCGAACAACAAGGTTTGGCATTTTTGTAGGTAATTTTAAAGTGTGTTTTAGTTTCATTGTACATTGCTTGAAATCAACTAATGAATTACTATTCAAACTTTTAAGCGTTGTAGATCAAATAAAGGGTCTTTCAAATTGAGCGGTTTTTTAAATTCTTGGATAAAACACAGATGGCGTCGCGAACTTGCCTGGGTCTTGTGACATTTGAGAAGTGTAATGTATGACATTTATAAAAATGGAGTCGTATACAATACAAAAAACGCGTTCAAATTGTAAAATTATTTTATGTATTGTAATCTCCGGAAATGGTGATGTTAATTGGCCACCAAGATCATGAAATCTGACACCGTCGGACAATTTTCTCTGGGGTTACGTGAAAAGGCAGGTCTATAAGAATGACCCCCGATCAATTCCTGAGGATGAAATTATTCGCATTATTGGTGATTTAGAACCGCAATTACGCCACAATGTCATGAAAATTTTTGACAAAAGAGTGGACATCTGTGGGGCTGCAAGAGGTGGACATTGCTTTTTGTGTTTAAATGTCATACGTTATACTTCAATGATGAATAAAAAGTTTTTTGAAATCAAAGCAAATTGTGTTTTATTCAAGAATTAAAAAAAATTGAATTAAGAAAACCGCTCAATTTGAAAGACCCTTTATTATGTCTCATCCAACCTTCAATTATTATCCAGTTCCCAATGTTTGTCTCTCTCTCTTTCTTATATAATGACTGTTTACTCCTATACATGTGTATAGTACATGAAGGAGTATACGCCAGTGTCAAGCGATATCCACTCCATAGGATCTCATCGGTACCAGTTCACACGGGGACTTAAGTTGCCAGGTCATTAGTTATTATTTTTGAGTATATTAAAAGCAACTCGGCTCGAGACTACTGTGGAGTGAGATACTATAGAGTGGAACTATTTTACAACTAAACTATAAATTATTTATTATTGAATGAATATTTACAATATTATGAAAATTCTCAGTAATATTAACAAGTGTGAAGAAGTAACCATAGATAAAAAGAGTTTTCATTAACTTATTTTGACATTAGTACATATTCTTTTATTATTTGTATGAAAGCATAGATGCATTCTAGAGGAAACACAACTTCGCACTATTTAAGAAACATTACATTAAATTACAGACACCCTCAGCAAGATTTTCAATCAGTAAATGGGGCTAGAAAAATTTATAAATATAAATAATTGTTTTCAGATATTTTTAAATTGCTTAGTAAATTTATTAGGTTTTAATGACACATAACACCGCGCCATTTCACTATCAGGGTATGCAGAGAGGATAGAGCACCAGACTTTCCTATCTCGATAAACATCCTTAGTCTCTTCTACATCAATACAACTCCTACGATGTCACTGACTTTCTACGTTTCCTTCTTTCAAAATACCATTCACTTGATCCAATCATACTTTCTTTGGTCTTCCTCTCACACGCTTACCACTCATGTTTGCGCTATATATTTGTTTTGTTAGTCTTTCTTCATTCATTTATTGCACATGTCCAAACCATATCAGCATACTCTGCTTCATCTTACTCAACACACCAGCCTTAAGTTCACATTCATCTCTAATCACTTCATTCCGTATTCTGTCATACATTGTCATACTATGTATTCTTCTCAATGTACGCATCTATTTCGCTCCAATCAGTCTTTTTTACGTCCATATTTTACTTCAATTCATTTTAATTCAATTCTGCATAATAAAAACCATTATAATTCACAAAAATAATGCCTTAAGAAAACAATTTTATAGAAAATCAGATCAAAAGAAAGAAATCAGAAAAAAAATTATCATACTATCATAATTATGCCATTTTAGCAATTACCGGACAGTAAAATGGTAATTTAGTAGACAGAGCAGTGAGAAAAATTACAAATTCTGCTTATTCTATACAATTTAATGATTAGTCTCATCATAGTACTGCAGTGTGGTCTCTGTTTGATACAAATGACGAGGTTCTCAGCAGGATCGAAGAAACCAGGCACCTGTCAAACACCATATCGGAAAGGCGTGCAGAATGGATGGGTCATATGTTACGACACGAAAATCTCCCGCACAATATACTGGAGGGAATGATTGAGGGATCGATTGGCAGAGGGCGTCCTTGCCGGGAGTATCTGGAGCAAATATGCCACGATATGGACTGCACCTCCTATACGGAGCTCAAGATGATCGCTGAAGACTGAGTGGAGTGGAGGAGGAGATGCAGGGCTTTGCTGCTAACCAATCCCCAGGATTGAAACTGAAGAACAAGTACTGCAGTAGAATAAAATGGAGACAAACGTTGGAGGAATGTGGTTTAAAGATAAACAGAACCAACACTGAACATATGCTGGGCACACCAGTTACCAGATATGGAGATTAGATCAACCAAACTCCAGTCTGAAAACCTACTAAGGACAAATTCATTCAAATATCTAGGCTCAATCAATACAACAGATGGGAAGGTACACCAGGATGTAAAAAGCAGATAAATATTGGCTTTTAACGGAGAGAAAGAACAGGGACTTGTGCGACAGAAGGCTACCAATAAAGTTTAAGAGCGAGATCTACAAGACAGTGATCAGGCCCGCTATACTACATGGCGCGAGGGTTGGCCTCTAAAGAAAAAAGAGGAACAACTGCTTCATGTCGTGGAGATGCGCATGCTACGGTGGTCACTAGATTGGACAAGATCCAAAATGAACTAATTTGCGAAACTATCAGAGTGGCACCAAAAGTAAATAAAGCCTGTGAAGCCAACTATGCTGATAAGCGCACGTACAACGGCGAGATGAAGAATCTACGCTAAAGACAGCCATGAATTAGGAACTCCCAAACAGATGCAGGGAGAGACTGAAGAAGAGTCTACATAAGAAAGTGGAGGACATGACGAGATTCGGACTAGTTCCGAGTGATTGCCGAGATAGAGAGAGATGGAGGACAAAGTCCAAGCAGCCTGCCCCAAATGGATGGGATAAGGCAAGGGAAAATAAGAAGAAATGTATTATAAAAAAACATCTGTACTTATAAATAATAGTGCTGGAGTAGTGAGCAAAGATAGAGGGAAGAAGTGTGAGAAGACCCCTAGCAAGATGATCCGATGACGTCAGGAAAGTGGCTGAGAGTGACCGGGAGCAATATGTCTATGATAGGAACACGTAGAGGAGAGGGGAGGTCTATATTCAATACTAGAGTTAACCGGACTAATGATAATGATGATGTTATATAAATAAAGAAAAATACATGGCAAAAATTATTTGAGAAGGATGTCAGTGGGTATATTTGAGAAGGATATCAGTGGGTATATTTGAGAACGATGTCAGTGGGTATATTTGAGAAGGATATCAGTGGGTATATTTGAGAAGGATATCAGTGGGTATATTTGAGAAGGATGTCAGTGGGTATATTTGAGAAGGATATCAGTGGGTATATTTGAGAAGGATATCAGTGGGTATATTTGAGAAGGATGTCAGTGGGTATATTTGAGAAGGATATCAGTGGGTATATTTGAGAAGGATGTCAGTGGGTATATTTGAGAAGGATATCAGTGGGTATATTTGAGAAGGATGTCAGTGGGTATATTTGAGAAGGATATCAGTGGGTATATTTGAGAAGGATGTCAGAGGGTATATTTGAGAAGGATGTCAGTGGGTATATTTGAGAAGGATGTCAGTGGGTATATTTGAGAAGGATGTCAGTGGGTATATTTGAGAAGGATATTAGTGGGTATATTTGAGAAGGATGTCAGTGGGTACAAATCATTGGTATTTTGTTTAAAAAATCTTAGGGGAATTTCATTTGTTGATATCCCAGAATCGGGTGTGATACTCGAATAAATGATAACATTAGGGTTATATTCGATAGTCAATTGTAAAACAGTAACGCACCAAGCAATTAAATACAGCAAAGCAATATTTTTATGAATAATTGCTAATTTACGATTATTATAAACTTTCATAATTGACTCAATATCAACATAATTGGTAAAAAATCGAGAAGTGCTTTCAGTAGAGATCTTAATCATGATGGTTAAATCAGAGCATTACACTTCCACATCTCTTCATTTCTTCGTATAGTACTCCTCATTATAGCCAGGTTTGTAGACACTATTGAGAGATATTTAGAACTACGGTAGTATGAACGTAAATCCTTTTCATCGCCCTACATTATATTCAAACTATAATCCTCGATGCTGTTCGAACAGCATCACGACTGCTTCAAATTTAATTGTTTTGTTTACAGCATTGTTTCTCAAACACTTTAGCCTTACAGACCTCCAAAAAATAAAATTAAGATTTTGCTACACCCCTGCAAAAACTTAATATCTTGTTGATGCATACGCACATGGTAGCACTAATGTTGTAGTTGTACAAATATAAGTTTTATCATGTAAGGATATCATCTACTGTTTTACGTCACTAACAGGGCAGCTAAATGCTACCTACTACACATTATCACTAGCTATATAATATAATATAATAAAATAGAATAGATATACAGAGGTAAACAATGTATGTTATAACAATGAATTGAACTTTGCAATATAATTTTTTTAAAACAAATGTTAGTTTTTCTCAGAAAATGTGTTATTTTTATTTTCGTGACCCTCCCTTAATATTTCACTCCACCACAGGTTGAAAAACAATGGTTTATGGTGTTATACAGTCGCTGTTAACGTTCTGTAAAGAAATTTAAATTAAATTAGTTTTTTCAAACATGTTCCTTACGATCCCCTATGCTATGGCTACAGAGCAGACAGTCAAAGAAAGATCTAGGACGTATTAGATTCTAAGCCCTCGGGAGTCAGACGGTTTGGCTGACCCAGCCGACGACTATTGACAGATGATGGTGAATGTACTGATGGGCTTGAGGCTGGAGATTCTGGGAGTCTGGAGAAGTGGAATGACACCATCATGAAGACTAAAATTATTAGTGAGCTTTATGGCAATCAGTGGTAAGGTATTCCTTTACGCTGCTTTGATATTTTCAACCCCTCAGTCTCACTGCAACCCGTGGGTTGTTCATGTTGTTGCACTTTCATATCGTACATAAGAAATCACAGTATATTAAATTTATACATCCTGTCAAATATAACTCGAATGTCATCAAAATATATTGCATTCAAAATAAGAATGTCGTTCAAACGAGGATAAACCTGCGAAATAAGAATGTCGTTCAAATGAGGATAAACCTGCAAAATAAGAATGTCGTTCAAACGAGAATAAAGCTGCAAAAATCAAATGAATATGCCTATTCCTTCTCTTCGATTTCTAAATCAATAGATTCCAGCATTTCCTCCTGAGACGTGACGGAGAGCAATTCCGACGACAGCTGGATATTCTCGTTCTCCTCCAATTCCTTCACCTGTCGTATCAGGTCTGAGAGCTGCTTCCTCAGACGGACTGCCTTGTTCCTGAGTTCTTTATCCTTTTCCCGTATCTGGGATATCTGCTCCAGGGCCTTGCGATGGTCAGTAAAGTCGACTATCCAACGCAAGAATAGTTCTGAAAATAATTATTAAAACTTATTGAATTTATCAAAGGATTCAGTAAAACTTCAATAATAGATTATTTCATTACTCCACCAATTACATTAACTGTTTCAATGTCAAGGAATTATCCACATAATTCATCCGTACCACACAGGCCAAGTATTATATATATCCGGGTTCATATCCGGGTTCTATCCGTTATATCCGGGTTCATATTGTTAAGTTTATTTTAATAATTTTACATCCGGTTATACTATATTTTACAATTATTACAGATACTGCCATCTCTGTAGAAGATTATAAATATTTTTGTCACTTGTTAGATAGAGATATTATCATTTTTCTAAAGTGATCTATTTAACAGCCGATATATATATCGCTAAGATGAAGTGGCAATGGACCAGACACGTAGCCAGAATGTCAATGGTACCCAAGAGGCATAAAGAGGCCCAGAAGAAGACCGAAGATACGCTGGATAGATGAAATCAGGAAGCATGGCAGTATCACATGGCATCAACGAGCAAAAAACCGAACTACTCGGAGTCAACTTGGGGAGACCTTCATCCAGCAGTGGATCGACCCTGGTTGACAATGATGATATATCGCTAGGGTTGGTGCATCATGGTGATGCCGCATAATTTATAAGTTATTTGTGTGACAATATTTTTTTTAGCATCATTTATCTCATGTGTCGTTAAACATTATTTGAAATTGAGAATTTTAAGACAAATTTAATATTGTTTTGGATTTTCATATTTAAAACCTTTGTTAACACAACATTAACATGTATTTCTTTTCTATTAGTGATAATCTTTCAGTATTATTTACATTTATTTCTGAATGAAGTGACAACCCTGAATTTGATTTAGAGATAGTAAAAAATGCATTAAATTCTATCAAAAAGAGGCATAAAACATAATGGGATGTCAACAAAAAGAGGCATAAAACATAATGGGATGTCAACAAACCGTGAGTCAACTAGTTTCTACATATTTATAACACTTTAAATA
The DNA here is from genome assembly GCA_949825065.1 of Odontocerum albicorne. Taxonomy (NCBI): domain Eukaryota; kingdom Metazoa; phylum Arthropoda; class Insecta; order Trichoptera; family Odontoceridae; genus Odontocerum; species Odontocerum albicorne. Next base: position 1,057,344 of record OX463860.1, on the reverse strand, counting down.
TTTATTGAAACAAAAATTAAAATGCCAAAAACAGGTACACGACAAATGAAAGGCAACAAAACCAACTCATATCCATATAAATTGAGTAGTCTATTTAATTTACAGTACCCGGTGGTAAGTAATACACATCGGGCTTAAGAAAGAGACTGTCGGCCATAATCGGCTAACTTCGCCTTTGTAGAGCGTCGTCTCTGTCATTGATACAAGTGTTCCGTCAAGATTTGTCTCTGATTTGCTTTTGTGCGACAAAGACGACGCTCTACAAAGGCAAAGTTAGCCGATTATGGTCGACAGTCTCTTTCTTAAACCCGATCTGTATTACTTACCGCCGGGTACTGTACCTGTTATTTTGTTGTTTGTCTGGTTTTTCATACAATCACTTGTAAATAAATAAGTTTGAATTAATTTCCCTCAAATTTCTACTATTGGAAAACGTTAAATCAATTTGGTGGTTAGATAAATGGACCTCATAATAAGAATGAATAAGATGTAAGTGTCTATCACCGTGTTTCCCAACGTGGGGCCCACAAGGGGGCAATTTGATTTTTAAGGGGGGCAATTCGAAAATTGACTCGTTCAAAGTTTAAGTTAACAATATTTCTATATTGTGGTTCACGAGCATGATACAAATATAACAGATATAGCAATCCGGATCATAGCTAACTTCACTCCACTGTCGCGTATACTGCGTTTGCTTATTTCCTAGTGATTTCTTCCTAAAACCCATCATTTAAGTTTCTTTAATGAACAATTCAATTTTTTAATATTAAAAATTATGTATATGTTACGTAGGGGTATCGCTTTGTCATGTCACCGTTACGTAGAGAGGGCATAAGAATTTCAGAAAGGTTTAGGTGGGGCATAGCACAAAAAACGTTGGGAAAAACTGGTCTATCATGCGTCGTTTGCGAACGGGTCACTGGCTAGTCACCTTTACAGAATGCATATTGTAGGGAATCCCGGCTACGAGTGTGGCCTGGATGATGAAACGATTTACTAAAAACCACATCTTTACCGTGTCCAATGAATGTTACGTTTCTTCTTTCTTCGAGGAACTTTTCCATTTATAGATGGATTATTAAATTTTTGAAGCTAAATCAGTTCAAACTTTGAGTTATCTAGAATTGTCATTTTTTTTAATTGGTTTAGTTAACTCGACTCGTATAATTGCGTAATAAATATGATTTGGTGGCACAAATCATCCTAGTTTGGGTGGATCGCCTATTAAAAAAAATGGAACTCATTCTTTTGGGATTATAAAAGGGATAAAACTAAATACAAAAGCTCGATCACCTTCCCACAGGACGAGGCTCATGGGTGCCACCGAAGGCCATATGATCCCCTGGTTGGGCTCATACAGGGGACTGAGGAAGACTCCGATGGCCTGCGGAATGTTGAGTTGTGACCACAGGCTGGTGGTCTGCTTGAATAAATCTAGCTCTTCACGCTGCTTCTCGCAATCGCCCAGGAATGTTCCTAAAAATATCATTCATTTTAAATCCCAAATCTGTTTTATTTCAATATAGCACGCAATCAATTTTTCCATCATAAAATACATTTAAATAAATAAAATCTCACATTATACAGATCAAAACAAATCTCACATCACACAGATCAAAACAAAAATATCAGATATTAATGAAAATTTATTTGGCTGATTTAAAAATAGTTCATAATAGTAACACCACGGAAGATACAAAATGGAGTATGGACCGTGGTCTAGTGTTTGCTGTTAGCATCACGTGTCCTGGGTTTGATTCATGGTGGATGCAGTTCCAAACTGGCAGCATGAATGCTTTAATATCTATGTCAAGTTCAATTATCACATGTTCATCAAGAAAAACAAGGGAAAAGAAAAGGAAACAAAACAGCACTCCCGAGTTTGTGTAGGAATTTGTCCAAATAGTTTTTAAACTGGTTCCATGTCAAAGCGCTTACTATTGCGCTATTGGATATTTTGTGCCAAGATTCCACAACTCGTTTAGCAAAACAATGTGTTCTTGAATTATTGTGGAATTAAGTTTTGCACAGTTCAACTGACATCCTATCAAATGTGCGCTTTGCGTGATTAGTGGAGTTTTGAGCAACCGTAATAACAGCTAAGCAATTGGCAAATTCAATAACCGTAATTTATCTTGGTAAGTCAGATATCTTGGATATATACCTTTTTATTTCTTTAAGGCAACTAGAGATGTGTTTACACACATATAACCATAGAGATGGAAGTACAAAAAATTTCAGGTTTTGTCTTCATAAAATTTCACTCACCATAATGACTATAATAAGAATGTTCGAAGAGCGTGATCAGCATATCTTGCGTGAATTCAAAGCTGCACGGGAACTGCTCCAACAGCTGGTGCACGCAATCCAGAAAGAGGAGGAACGTGGGACTGACGTGGGGACCCGCCTGGTTGTTAGGGGCTGACGCAAAGGAAGCTTTGCGCAGCCCACTCACTGGGTTGGCCAGCGAGGAAGAGGAAGAGGTGTTGTAGTAGCAGGAGCGGGCGTGTCGAGAGGTGAATGGATGTCCCGCTTGTAGCCATTCGCGGTCAATCAAGGCCTGAATACTGAAAGAAAATAAAAGACATTCTTGATATATATCTGGAGAATGATTAATATGCTTATATCCTAATATGGAAGAGTGGATATATATGCCATATTGAGCCCTTCATGACAAAACATTGCATCTAGCATTTGAATAATAATGATCTGTTTCCTAGCAATGATACACATACTCGTATATACTCTGTACTGCAAGAATGTTGTACCAGCTGTATATATTTAATTTGGACTGCGTATAATTATTAGGTTATCCTGTGATACAGAAAGATCGATACGATATGGCCATACACAGAGGTTGAACTGCCCTGGAAGCTGTGTATAATTATTAGGTTATCCTGTGATACAGAAAGATCGATACGATATGGCCATACACAGAGGTTGAACTGCCCTGGAAGCTGTGTATATTTAAGTTGGGCTGTGTATAATTATTAGGTTATCCTGTGATACAGAAAGATCGATACGATATGGCCATACACAGAGGTTGAACTGCCCTGGAAGCTGTGTATATTTAAGTTGGGCTGTGTATAATTATTAGGTTATCCTGTGATACAGAAAGATCGATACGATATGGCCATACACAGAGGTTGAACTGCCCTGGAAGCTGTGTATATTTAAGTTGGGCTGTGTATAATTATTAGGTTATCCTGTGATACAGAAAGATCGATACGATATGGCCATACACAGAGGTTGAACTGCCCTGGAAGCTGTGTATATTTAAGTTGGGCTGTGTATAATTATTAGGTTATCCTGTGATACAGAAAGATCGATACGATATGGCCATACACAGAGGTTGAACTGCCCTGGAAGCTGTGTATATTTAAGTTGGGCTGTGTATAATTATTAGGTTATCCTGTGATACAGAAAGATCGATACGATATGGCCATACACAGAGGTTGAACTGCCCTGGAAGCTGTGTATATTTAAGTTGGGCTGTGTATAATTATTAGGTTATCCTGTGATACAGAAAGATCGATACGATATGGCCATACACAGAGGTTGAACTGCCCTGGAAGCTGTGTATATTTAAGTTGGGCTGTGTATAATTATTAGGTTATCCTGTGATACAGAAAGATCGATACGATATGGCCATACACAGAGGTTGAACTGCCCTGGAAGCTGTGTATATTTAAGTTGGGCTGTGTATAATTATTAGGTTATCCTGTGATACAGAAAGATCGATACGATATGGCCATACACAGAGGTTGAACTGCCCTGGAAGCTGTGTATATTTAAGTTGGGCTGTGTATAATTATTAGGTTATCCTGTGATACAGAAAGATCGATACGATATGGCCATACACAGAGGTTGAACTGCCCTGGAAGCTGTGTATATTTAAGTTGGGCTGTGTATAATTATTAGGTTATCCTGTGATACAGAAAGATCGATACGATATGGCCATACACAGAGGTTGAACTGCCCTGGAAGCTGTGTATATTTAAGTTGGGCTGTGTATAATTATTAGGTTATCCTGTGATACAGAAAGATCGATACGATATGGCCATACACAGAGGTTGAACTGCCCTGGAAGCTGTGTATATTTAAGTTGGGCTGTGTATAATTATTAGGTTATCCTGTGATACAGAAAGATCGATACGATATGGCCATACACAGAGGTTGAACTGCCCTGGAAGCTGTGTATATTTAAGTTGGGCTGTGTATAATTATTAGGTTATCCTGTGATACAGAAAGATCGATACGATATGGCCATACACAGAGGTTGAACTGCCCTGGAAGCTGTGTATATTTAAGTTGGGCTGTGTATAATTATTAGGTTATCCTGTGATACAGAAAGATCGATACGATATGGCCATACACAGAGGTTGAACTGCCCTGGAAGCTGTGTATATTTAAGTTGGGCTGTGTATAATTATTAGGTTATCCTGTGATACAGAAAGATCGATACGATATGGCCATACACAGAGGTTGAACTGCCCTGGAAGCTGTGTATATTTAAGTTGGGCTGTGTATAATTATTAGGTTATCCTGTGATACAGAAAGATCGATACGATATGGCCATACACAGAGGTTGAACTGCCCTGGAAGCTGTGTATATTTAAGTTGGGCTGTGTATAATTATTAGGTTATCCTGTGATACAGAAAGATCGATACGATATGGCCATACACAGAGGTTGAACTGCCCTGGAAGCTGTGTATATTTAAGTTGGGCTGTGTATAATTATTAGGTTATCCTGTGATACAGAAAGATCGATACGATATGGCCATACACAGAGGTTGAACTGCCCTGGAAGCTGTGTATATTTAAGTTGGGCTGTGTATAATTATTAGGTTATCCTGTGATACAGAAAGATCGATACGATATGGCCATACACAGAGGTTGAACTGCCCTGGAAGCTGTGTATATTTAAGTTGGGCTGTGTATAATTATTAGGTTATCCTGTGATACAGAAAGATCGATACGATATGGCCATACACAGAGGTTGAACTGCCCTGGAAGCTGTGTATATTTAAGTTGGGCTGTGTATAATTATTAGGTTATCCTGTGATACAGAAAGATCGATACGATATGGCCATACACAGAGGTTGAACTGCCCTGGAAGCTGTGTATATTTAAGTTGGGCTGTGTATAATTATTAGGTTATCCTGTGATACAGAAAGATCGATACGATATGGCCATACACAGAGGTTGAACTGCCCTGGAAGCTGTGTATATTTAAGTTGGGCTGTGTATAATTATTAGGTTATCCTGTGATACAGAAAGATCGATACGATATGGCCATACACAGAGGTTGAACTGCCCTGGAAGCTGTGTATATTTAAGTTGGGCTGTGTATAATTATTAGGTTATCCTGTGATACAGAAAGATCGATACGATATGGCCATACACAGAGGTTGAACTGCCCTGGAAGCTGTGTATATTTAAGTTGGGCTGTGTATAATTATTAGGTTATCCTGTGATACAGAAAGATCGATACGATATGGCCATACACAGAGGTTGAACTGCCCTGGAAGCTGTGTATATTTAAGTTGGGCTGTGTATAATTATTAGGTTATCCTGTGATACAGAAAGATCGATACGATATGGCCATACACAGAGGTTGAACTGCCCTGGAAGCTGTGTATATTTAAGTTGGGCTGTGTATAATTATTAGGTTATCCTGTGATACAGAAAGATCGATACGATATGGCCATACACAGAGGTTGAACTGCCCTGGAAGCTGTGTATATTTAAGTTGGGCTGTGTATAATTATTAGGTTATCCTGTGATACAGAAAGATCGATACGATATGGCCATACACAGAGGTTGAACTGCCCTGGAAGCTGTGTATATTTAAGTTGGGCTGTGTATAATTATTAGGTTATCCTGTGATACAGAAAGATCGATACGATATGGCCATACACAGAGGTTGAACTGCCCTGGAAGCTGTGTATATTTAAGTTGGGCTGTGTATAATTATTAGGTTATCCTGTGATACAGAAAGATCGATACGATATGGCCATACACAGAGGTTGAACTGCCCTGGAAGCTGTGTATATTTAAGTTGGGCTGTGTATAATTATTAGGTTATCCTGTGATACAGAAAGATCGATACGATATGGCCATACACAGAGGTTGAACTGCCCTGGAAGCTGTGTATATTTAAGTTGGGCTGTGTATAATTATTAGGTTATCCTGTGATACAGAAAGATCGATACGATATGGCCATACACAGAGGTTGAACTGCCCTGGAAGCTGTGTATATTTAAGTTGGGCTGTGTATAATTATTAGGTTATCCTGTGATACAGAAAGATCGATACGATATGGCCATACACAGAGGTTGAACTGCCCTGGAAGCTGTGTATATTTAAGTTGGGCTGTGTATAATTATTAGGTTATCCTGTGATACAGAAAGATCGATACGATATGGCCATACACAGAGGCTGAACTGCCCTGGAAGGAGTCATTTCATTCTCTTATGCGAAAAGATTTTGGTACCTATACATTTGGTCAAGTTGAATATTAACCTCTAAACGAGTATGGCCGTACGGTGTACGGCAAGTGAATTTTTACCTCAAGAGAGTATACGGACGTACACTGTACGTCCGATGTTGTTTTCCTGAATACATGAATTCATCCATAAAATGGACAAACAATTTATCTATATAACGGTCAAGGCTCAAATGTTTTTATCTATTCAATTATTTGTATATGACGGCCGCAATTACGTTTTTTACATTACTTACAAAATCAATTTTTTATTTTACTTACAAAATCTCACTCGCTTAGAGGTTAAGACAATGAAAGAAAGACTTTGAGGATCTGTCTCATATATGGAGCCTTTCTAGACAAAACATTGTAATCAACATTGAGAATAAAAATCTCCTATACAATGTTCACCCTTATCCCTATTGTAATTGGCTGCTCCGATCTAGTGGTGTTAAAGGTCAGTTTGAGTACTGGCAACTTGCTAGGCTGTTGTTAATCACCCGATCATTTCTTTTCATATAAAGTGAGATATCATCAATCAAAGGAAGAGGAAGGAATGGTGGAGATGACACGTTATATTACTGACTAGAAATTAAGAGTTTTATCAGTCGGTTCTTAAAGTATGCCTACGACCAAAGGGAACAATATATGACTATGGGACATAGCACATTTTGACCCTGCGAATAGTTTTATGAAGATATCGCTACTGATTTCTCCGGATAAAGTGTATTTTCTAAACTGGAAATAAAAAAACACCTGTAGACTAGATGGATCTCTCAGAAAAGATGATACCTGGAAACCACTTGCCTTGACCTACTTGGAGATCACTGAAGAGATTCCTAGTAGGGGTAAATAGATGCAAGGTGAACATGCAGAGACGCAGTTTCTTGAACGAAAGTAGTACTACATGTGATTGTGAGGGTAAATACAGGACCCACAACACATGCTTGTTTGCCTGAAAATCTGGACTACATGCTCTGGGTAGGACCTGATTGATGCAAATGATAGCAAATTGATGTTTGAACTCCAAGACTTAACCTGCTTAATAAGTATATTTACTGCACTGTGAGTCATCTTCCTACCGTCATACTAAAGTGTTTCACAACCAGAAAAGGAGTCCCTTTGGGCAATTTATTCTTCGTCACTATATCGACGTCACTTTCATAATAAATAAAGAAGATTTGGATCTCCTAGTGTAGCTGGAACTGGATGGGAACTTATTATGTCCTCCATAACATAACAGCGTGGGTGACCAACTCATCAGAACTATCTTTTATTTTAATTCTTGTTACTTTTACTCATATATTATTTTCATTTACCGAGTTTAAAACATAATTATGGATACAAATAATAATTTTGAAAAAAAAAGTTGGTTGATTGGAAAAAATTGCTCTAAAGCAATAAATCTACCAGATTAAGATGTATTTGGGTTGTCTGAAAAGTAGTTAAATCAAATGCAAATACAAAATTGCACCGAATGCTCGTGCATGATGATTTTAGATATTTTCAGTACCTCAGCAATCTCTCGTATCGTAGAATGTCGGCTATTCTCCATCAAAGATAAACAATCTTAATTTGACTGTCATCTGCAGTAATTGGCCTTCCAAAGCAGACATCATCTTTAAATATTACATCGACATTATGGAATTTTTTAAACCACATTTGATACACACATCACTTACTGCATCGTCGTGATAACTTGTACATTTTTTTGTTTTGATTTTTGTTGCATTTTTTCCATTGTCGTAGTCGTAAATAACTTATTTTGTTCCATTTTCTAAATGACGCCAAAAAAAAAAACTCAAGAAATTAAAAATGAATTGGACTGTTTATTATCTTTCATAATGACATATATTCAACACCTTTGGAATGAAGTTAGCAATGCAAATTTTGTCCTAATGACATCTATCCGAGAAATACGTATCTACTTTCTGGACAACATATTATTTACATGAATGTGTTTGATAAATAAAATTTCAATAAATAAATGTATAAACTTACCCTCGAAGTGTTCTGCAGTCAGGGTTCAGAATTATTTGTACAAGCGAGCAAATTATCACAGTGGCATCCATTCCCTTGGAGCCGTGTACCAGGACTGGGCTGGCTTCCTGAAAAAGTAAATTAACTTTGTCATAGAAGACTATGGTATAGAGTCATTATTTTAAGAATGAACTTTTTGGGAGACCACCCGTGACACCATTTACATGGAGAATAAAATTCAGGAATGGTTTCATGAAGAGAGTGCAATAACTGATGATTTCTCCAGATAAAGCGCACTTTCTGAAGCAGAAAGAAAACCACCTGATGACTGGATGGAGCTCTCTGAAACTATTGCACCTGGATAATAACTACTATGAGGAGTATTTCATAATTCGCAATGTTTTTCATCAAAAATATTTATGAATTCTAATCATTAATAATTTTCCACGCCAATCCACTCAAATTTGGTCCCATGAATTTCGAATTAATGAACTTTCACTGTATTATAATTACAAAACGAGAAATATACCATTGTTGAGTTTGATATAATCTGAATACATACATGTTCCAAGCACTGCGCCACAGTGCACGCAGTGTTGAGGGTGTTGAGGACGTGGGTCAGCCACCCGGAGCTGTCCAGCCTGTTCAGCCATTTGTCACATGACAGCTCCTTGTCGTTGCATACTGGAAGATTAAGGTATACAGTTTACAGCTGTTTCAACAAAATACTTTTCGTGAAAAAATCTTATCTAAACATTTCATGGAATACAATTAAACTGCTTTAGCAAACGTGACAGGACGTCAATGCGCTCTGAGGTCAACACCAAGTGTCTAATGCTCCCTCCTAATATTAATGTGAACAAAAGTATTTCAGTAGTAGTATTTTTGATGTATGGGAGTGGAAAGTGGATGTGGAAAAAAACTGAAAAGAGCCGAATAAATGCTGTACAAATGCATGCACTTAAAATAATTTGAGGCGCACAGTCACACTGTAACGCACTGGACTTCTGTGCGGAAGATTGTTGATTTAAACCCCGTGCTGTGCTATTCCCCTCGAATGATGTATTCGGACGTATAAGGATATCTACGACTTCGTTCATATCTATTCTGTAAAAAAACATGCCTGTGTGCTCCGATCACCTCACTTCGGTGTGCCATTGGATCCAGTACGGCGGTGTGGCCGGTGAGTTTGTTGATGTACAACAGCTCACTCACTTAAAACAAATTCCATGACAGAATGTCATCATGACAGAATACAGAATAAAGTGATTAGGTATGAATGTGAACATAAGGCTAATATGTTTAGTAGATGAAGAAAACCACTGTGAGATGGTTTAGACAAGTGGAACGAATTAATGAAGGAAGATTAACGAAACAAATGTAAAATGCAAATGTGAGTGGAAAGCACAGTAGAGGAAGACCAAGGAAAGTATGGTTGGATCAGGTGAATGATATTTTAAAAGAAGGAAAACTGAAAAAGGAATCGCAGGAGCTGTATGAGAAAATGTATGGATGTGAAAGATGCTAAATATGTTTATCGAGATAAGAAAATCTGATACTCTTGTCCTCTCTGCCTACCCCGACAGTAAATACATAATGTGGGTCTAATTTTCATATTCAAACGGAAGAATAATATATGCATAAAGTTAGAGCTGTATGGACAAATACCACGCCCAACGCATGGTTAAGCGGTGTTACTGTTAAAATTTGCTACCTCTACACTCAGTAGTATGTCAACTAGAGACGATAGAAGACGTGTTGTTTCGTTATATTGCGAAATGTTAAAAATGGAATATCACGCCATCGTTAAGTTTCTCTCAAAAGAAGAATATAATGAAACAACAAATGGACTCGACGCTAGTTAACATATACTACTAAGGGTAGAGTTATCAAATTTCAACTGTAACATCTCCTGACCATCGTTCTCTTTAAATCTCTCATACAATTTACTATCAGACTACATACAATTTACATCATCGTTCTTCGCTAACACTATCTTGTCAATGTATTTTAACCGGACTATACCGACGTGATTGGCCCAATGAGTTTGACGTGCCTTGATTAAAGCATCTTTGATTTGTAACATGCTGCGTCTAAGATATGCGCAGTATCTTCTGGTTAACACACATCAAATGCATCAAGTTTATTCATCATTTGTGTCCAACCCTCAGGGCCATACAAAAGGATAGGGAATATGTGCCATTCTGATTTTCAAGTAGTCACTATGATAATAATATGTATCGAGCTCACCATCTACCAGCTTGGTGAACGACTCCAGCAGTTGCAGGTTGGAGACCTTATCCATGGGCCTGTTCACCTTCCGCCACTGGGGATAGTTGGAGTCGGATTCTGTTCCTCCACCTGGAATATTCGTGTATCAATAAGCAAGGAAATAACAGATTTATGGCGCAGTAAAGAGCAAGAGTATTGCCATGAACTTGTCATTTCTAAACTTTGGTTTTATATCAAACCCATTGTTAAATGGGTATTTTATGGTAAAGATATATCAAAAGGTTTCTTTGTTTTATACAAGTCTATCAAACCGGAAATATTTCCTCAATCATCTCACAGTTAAATTGTGGGTTGGGTCTTTTTTGTATAATTGAGGAGGTAACATTCAAAAAAGATCATGTCCATCGGATACAAAAAATGAGTTGATAAAGCAAATTTTTTCTTATCGATGGTACGGAGCTGTTTAACATTTTCATTTCAATGAAAAAAGCACATAAATCATTTTAAAATCATAATAAAAAAACAATATTTTTTTTCAAAAAGAATCTTGTCCAGGCTTCAAACCAATCAAAAAAGATCATGTCCGAATCGACCAATTATAGCTTTCCGATTGTGTCTAACTTCATACCAGTTCACCAGCAACTGTCAGTTTTAAATAGTACGTGCTGTGTAATGTCATTAAACAGCTTTATCTACCTACATATATTTATAGTTTTATAGTAATATTTCTTCTTATTTTGTAACACTTTACTTATTTTATTTGATTAAAATTAAAATAAATTACTCTACCTAATTATTTTTTGCAACACCTGTATAATATTTTTGAAATCGGACAAAAAACGTCATGTCCCAGAGCTGTTCAATCAAAAAATATTAAAGTAGAATTGCTCACTCAAAAAAGGATCATGTCCATATTTTAAACAAGAATAACTATTTTAATTATTATGATTCGATTTTAAACAACAAATCAAGTCACCTTAAGCGATTTTAAGGATTTCAGATATTTTTACAACGAATTATTATTGTCATATATTTTTAATGCACAGTTTTTTTGCGATTTCCCAACATTCTGATTTGGTGGACATGTTCTTTTTTTAATATTACCTCCTCAATTGCGCTCATCTATACAACATTCATGGTGATAGAAAAGTGTAAAGAAAGGAAAAGTTAATTCTATTTTTTTTTGTGAACTTCGGACCCCTGAATTTCAAATTAACGGACTTAAACTGTATTTACATTTCATGACAGTACCGGCAGCACCTATCTTATTGAGCTGTCGGTGCCAGGGACTCCGTGGCAACCATGACACCCTGATAAATAAATTTATCAACTATGTTGATATCGGTCCCGTCGATGTGCAGGAAGTTATCCTTATCAGAATGTGATAAGGCCGCTGCACATCTGCTCTGTCTTCTCTGCATTGACACACAAGCAAAGGGAGTTCTCAGTTAGTTTTCCTTCTGCTCTTTCTAAGCTTCACCAGTTACCTTAACCTTAACATTGGAAGGGCCATCAATAAAGTGACGGCCATATGAGATACTCCTCACCTTTTAGAAGGAAGAAAATGTGTAACCCGATACTTTTTAGCACCGTGATCCAAATTCTAGAAAGATAACCTATCGCGACCCATATAACTTTATCAGACAAAAAAAGTTTTAGAAATAAATAATATTTTTATTTATAATAAAAACAATTACATTCAAATGAAAATAAAATACACACATACCATCACGTCGTACCATCCAGTAGGCACAGAACAGAGAGCACCAGATTTTCCTATCACAAAAAATTCGTTCTTATACTGGCTGCTTAGACCTACAGTCAGATCTCAACAACGTTTGTGAGTGGAGCCACAATAATAAATTATATTTCAATGCATCAAAGTGCAAAATTATGTCGTATCATCGCTCACACGTCTTGAAATTCCATAGATATACACTAGAATCTACACATATACCCCGCACAGATAATATTAAAGATCTGGGTGTCTTGTTCCACAGCAATCTCGCATTTGGTCCTCACATAGAAATTATGTGCAACTCAGCTTATAAAACTCTAGGATTTGTAATGAGAATCTCTAAGTCCTTTGAAAACCAATTGGTGCTCAAAACATTGTTTAATTCATTGATCCGTAGCAAACTAGAAAGCAATGCTTGCATTTGGAGCCCGGTGGGGGCGCAGAACTCACTCATGGTGGAGAAGGTACAAAAAAAATATCTACGATATCTCTATATGAGTGAGTTCGGTGTCTATCCGTGGCTTTATCCTACTCAGTTTCTGCTGGGCATGCTCGGGTATAACTCCTTGAGTGTAAGAAGAGATCTGCGTCTCCTGGTATACGTTGTCAAACTCGTTCGAGGAGTTGTGAGCTGTCCAGTATTACTACAAAGATTAGCGTTAAATGTTCCTAACAATTACACTAGACTGTGCCGGCAAGAACTGTTCTCAATTTTATATAATTTTTTTTTATTCTATATAATTTTTCTTTCTTTTTAATGTTAACATTTATTGTATTTTTCTAAGTAATTGGGCTAAGCCTGTTTTGAGAAAATAAATAAATAAAAAATACACATCTTTCCCCTGTTCTATATCCATACACCCCATTCAGCTCCTGTCATTCTTTGACTTTCTACATTTCCTTCTTTCAAAATATCATACACTTCACCCAACCATACCTTCCTTGGTCTTTCTCTACCACGCCTTCCACTCATATTTGCACTGTATATTCATTTTGTTAGTCTTTCTTAATTCATTTGTTCCAAGTGCCCAAATCATTTCAGAATGGTTTTTTTCAATAAGATACTCAACACATCAGGGAATATGTGATCAAGTGCCATTCTGATTTTCAAGTAGTCACTATGATAATAATATGTATTGAGCTCATTCTTAATCACTTCATTCTGTCATACATTGTTCCCCCATGCATTCTTCTAAGTGCATGCGTTTCTACAGCATTTATTCGATTCTTTGCGTTTCTTGAATATGAAAAAAAAAAGCTAATCGTGCTTTTATTCAAAAAAAAATCTATTAATTTCTCATAACGAGGCATAAGAATAGTTGCCTTGTTTCCGGATACTGGTGATAACGGCATTGTGATCCACGTTCCACGTCAATGATGGTTATTTTCAGGCGCAAGGAGTTTGACAATTGCAGCTTATTTCGAAATTTGGTTAATTCCTATGATTAATAAACTTTTATTATGATTAATAAAACATCGCGTCATTTCCTTGTCGGGATAAGCAAAGAGGATAAAGGGCCAGACTTTTCTCTCGATACACATTCTTAGATTCTTCTACACTCGTACACCTTCTAATGCAACTACGATTTCTCTGAATTTCTACATTCCGTTCTTTCAAAATATAATTTGATCCAGCCATACTTTCCTTGGTCGTCCTCTCACACACCTTCCACTCACTTTTGCGCAACACATATATATTTTTGTCTTTCTGCATTCATTCCTTCCACATGTCCGAACCACCTCAATGTGCTATTGTTCATCTTACTCAACACATCAGCCTTAAGTTCGCATTCACCTCTTATCACTACTAAACTTTTATGTATTAAAAAATGACATTTCGAAAATCTTTCGCGACTCACTAAAATTTGAATAATGACCCACAATTTGGGAAATACTGGTGTAGGCTTTATGGCAACTGTATCTTAAATATTTGACTGCAAGGCTCAATCTTGGCATGTTACCAAGGCCCAATAGGACAACTTCTCAATTTTTAGAACAGATGTCCTGAGAGGATAATGGGTGTCAAGTGATCCATGTGGCTTCGGGTGTAGCAACAGAATATAACCAGGACATGGTTGAGGTACTGGAGGATGTTGGGTTACATATTGTAGAGATTAAAATGCTGCCTCATAGGTGGTCAAGATTGGGTGATGGAATGACATATTTATTAAATCACCACCCAGAATCATTTGGGTAGACAGCGAACATTCTATCACTCAGCTACAGAGGAAATATACTATGATCATAATTGTGGGTCTATTTGACAGTATCGTTTAAGATACTTTGAAAATGGACCATTACAGACCCTGAATAGAACTAGAGAATACATTTGAGAAATAAAACTACCTTTGGCTTTATGTTGGACAATGAGTGCTGGAGACCTCAAGTCGAAGATAAATCCTTTCTTGTTGTTTGCGACGAAGGAGTTGAGGATTTTCTCATCCGGCTTACACCTCTTGTTTTGGGCTCCGACCATGGGCTGGGAACTCCTCAAAAGCACAGCCTGCAACGGAAAATAGTAAAAGATGATAAATTTAGCACGAAACATTTGAAGTAACTTTTTAATCAGTTAACAATTTTTTTCACTCTGTACACAGTGATACTATAAAATGTCTCCTGCCAGGTCAGTCTATAGCCCGGTAATACATGTCCTCCCGCATTAGGTCAAGA
This sequence comes from Odontocerum albicorne, assembly GCA_949825065.1. Lineage (NCBI taxonomy): Eukaryota > Metazoa > Arthropoda > Insecta > Trichoptera > Odontoceridae > Odontocerum > Odontocerum albicorne. The sequence continues at coordinate 1,042,236 of OX463860.1, read as the reverse complement.
TTGCAAATCTCTCAATCGTAACAATTCCGTATAGTGGAGAATGGACATCATATTTTTCAAGTCCGGACAGAAATAACATAGATATTTAATTAAATTTATCCCCTTCACCACTTCTTACTCCATTCACCATAAGACCATAGATAACATTTGTATAGTCAATCCTTACTCTGTTCCCCTTAAGACTATAGACAGTGTAAGTAACATGTTATTGAGCATAACTAACTCACCTGAGGACACAACACAGCACAACGTGTGTTGAAATGCGCATAGAGATAAGCTAAAAAATATAATGAAAAAAAACAGTCTCGTGTTTTATTTTTATTCCATTAATTATGAATTTTCATAAAGTGATGCCTGGACTATTTCTCTGTCCGGCATGGAGTAGTTGGTGTGTGTTTGTAGGCCAGATTTTTCTACACACTTTTTGATAAAAATCAAATCATTTTTTACTGTCTTGAAATTAAATTCAGGGTTATCACTACACTAAGAAACGTAAACTTTATAAAGCATTGCGCAAACTTCATTTCATTCATTATATATATGACAAATTTTATTCATATATAACCCAAAAATTACTACTAATGTAAAAGAAATGCGTGTTTACGTTGTATTAATAAAGATTTTAAATATAAAAAGCCAAAAAAGTATTAAATCAGCGTTAAAATTTTAAATAAACTTTTATGACACACGAGATAAATTATGCCAATAAATATTGCGATACACGTAACTGATAAATTATGGGCATAAAAATCACTAACGTACCAACCCTAGCGATACATGACAGCTGTCAAATGGATCACTATAGAAAAAGTACAGTATTTCGATCAGAAATCATCTTAATAAGTCATCATTTTAAATTCGATCAGAAATCATCTTAATAAGTGACAAAAATATTTATAATCTTCTACAAAGATGGCATTATCTGTACATATTATAAAATATAACATAAACATATATAAAATTTGTAATATAAGCTCAACAATATGAACACAGATATAACTACGCTTGGTCTATGCGATACAGATTAATTATGCGGATAATTGTCATCGGCATAGAAATATTTAAACAAATAGATGGAAAAATTGAACTTTGACAGGTTTAAAAGTCAAGCGTAATAATTCATGTCAACTCACTCCATTCTCGTGCCTATAAGACAGCAGCGGGAACCTGCCACCCTTCCTGAAGGCAGCGCTAGCGGCCAGCATCTCATCGTCACAGGCCTTGGGCACCAGAACGGCCTCGGGGTAAGAGGGGCACACCAGATAATCTCGGTTTACCCGGGACAGCCTCCATTCTTCCGTGCCCAGCAGTTTGGCATACTCTGTTTCTGGTCTGAAATAATAATAAAGACAAAATGTCATTTCTTATTGTCTTCGAGATATATTATTATTATTTTCGAGATATACTATCTTCGAGATATATTCCAATTTCTTTCAGAACATGGACATTCACTTCAATCATGCGATAAAATAATAATTGCGTAACAACACAACACATCACATCACATTTTACACATCTTTATTTGTGATTCACTCTGAATATCCTTAGATTCCCTTCCTTACCCTTGAACGAAGATGATAGTCCCAATAGTATTTTGGTGACAACTTTCATGTAACACATCGATCAATAAGTCCCGGGAATAACTACAAAAACAACATTTGTTTGCCAAAATTCTTCTTTATTCATCAACATAGTCTCCTTCAAGAGCGATACATTCATTCCAACACTTTTCTATGCCAGCCATGTAGAACGATTTATCTTTGGTTTCAAAATAGGCGTAAGTTTCGGCAATCACTTCTTCATTGGAGCCAAATCTCTTTCCCATGAGCATCTTTTTGAGGTCTGCGAACAGCCAATAGTCGCTGGGGGGCAAATCTGGAGAGTACGGTGGGTGCGGAAACAATTCGAAGTTCAACTCATGCAATTTAGCCATCATTACCATCGACTTGTGACACGGTGCATTGTCCTGATGAAAGAGAATCTTTTTCTTCTTCATATGGGGCCTTTTTTTTTTTGCAATTTCTGCCTTCAAACGCTATGTAATATTAGCTATTGATGGTTTTTCCCTTTTCAAGGTGATCGATGAATATTATACCATGCGCATCCCAAAATACGGAGGCCATAACCTTCCCGGCTGACTGTTGAGTTTTTGGTCGCTTCGGATGACTTTTTATCTGAATAGAAGTTCAAGAAAAATGAAAGAATACATCCTTGACGTACGCCTCATTGAATTTTCATTGCAGATGTTTTTTTTTGACCAAATTTCTCTTCTGCTGTCTGTTTCCTGTAAAGGTTTTTTTAATAAATAAAAATTATTATTTAATTATTGTATATTGAATAAAAATACCTGAAAATTTTATATCCATCTTCCAGAATAGTGAAGTTTGGTTTGTAGAAAAATGGATACAGGAGTCTAAGATCTGACAAGCTGCAGAGGCTGTCCAGTGATTGAGCCACTTTGGTCAGGTCTGTGGTGGAGCTGATGTCCAGCTGAATGACTCGGAGGTCCTTACACTTGAGGACGATGGAGCCGCCTTGAGCGATGCCACTGGGACCTGGTTTATTGTCCTTTCTTTCTATCACATCTATACTTTGATGCATGATCTGAAAAAGGTTGTATTTAAAAATAATAAAATTAAGCAAGTGCCAGGCTGTGGAGAGATATGGGTAGGGGTGATAGGAGTGTTTGTCTCTTTTTCGATTAAATCTTCACAAATGTGTTTTTCTAAATGTATACAAATGCGAGGAAGTATTATATTGTATTACATTTTTGTTTTATACAGTAAAATTAGGTGCAAAAATGTTAAAAAGGCCTTGAGTGAAAACTAGATGGGATTTTTTTTTAAATAACTGGTTAGCAACCAGGTCGAGGTTGTCCAATTATTCAATCTAATGGCTGCAAGACAGAAGAAGCCAATCTAATTTTTTTTTATTTATTTAATTAATGACACAACAGTGTCTTTATATACAAATGAACATGTGACAGGTTATACACGTACTTAAAATTATTGACAAATAATACAACTTTATCTTAAACTGACATGAAGATACAAAAAGCAGTAGTAATAATAAATTACAGTCATCGTTTTAAAATTATTGAATAATTATATGTATATTTAAGTTCAATATATGTTATGTATGTATACCACAAAATATTACCAAACTTCACCAAGCAGACTTACGTAATTGTCCAAGACTTATTTTATAGAGGTAAAGAACTCAGATTTGTTTTAGTGGAATAACGCATACATAGAACAAATATTGGTTTTTTTGAGAATTTTGTGGGAATTTTATGGATATTTTATTTATTTATGGATATAGAATTTATGGATATAGATATTTATGGATATAGAAAACACATGGCATCATTAGTAGAACGTGATGCAAGTTGCTTTGCAGAATTAAAACCTTCATACATGTTGATGCAGGGTTACTCAACTCCAGAGGCAAAGTATTGTCCTTAATGTTTTGTTTATATTAAGTTATTTATATTAATAAAGGAGAGCACAAAGTTAGTAGGTATTTCTAAATATTGTTGTGATATTCTGGCGAATACTATATATACTTATATTAAAAATATCTAAATTGTTGCAAAACTCGTTTCCAAGTCTTAACGCAGCTATACCCCTATACACCCGACTTATTTTATTCTTTGTAAAATTTTCAGTCTTTCAATAACAGTGATTTTGGCTTGCGAGTTGGAGCGCCCTTAACCCTTTTAATCCTACGGGGCCGATCATCGGCCCCAACTGGTGTATTGGAAAAATTCCACGGGGCCGATCATCGGCCTCAAAGTTTTCATAAAAGTTTGATGTTGACTATATATTTTTTTATTTTGAGAATCATTCACTTTTAAAAGAATGCATTTAAAACTAAATATTAACTGAAATAAAATATAAACTAATGTTTTTTTTGCCAAAATATGCTGGGATTAAAAGGGTTAAGGAGGGCAGCTCATGGTGCTAATGGTGTTAAATGGTTTAAATGGTTAAGGAGGGGCAGCTCTTTAAATTGTTTCATGATTTATCACAAATGTGTGCCAACCCCTGAACCAGATCATATTAAGAGGATACTACCAAAAGTTTGTAAATCATATTATAGAGATAACGTCATTTTCAAACATGAAATTTTTTTCTAATGTTATTATGTTGTGTTCTCGCACACTCTATAATTTTTTTTTCGTAACTCATTGTTAGTGAGTTCAAAATAATTATGTAAATTTAAAAAAGAGGAAGTTTTATCGAAAAAACTTTTTTACTGTTATTCAAGATCACACAAAGTTTTAGGAGTGAAACATGAAAACAGCATAAGAATACTTATGATTGTGTTGAGACCAAATATTTAAAATGTACAGTTACTATTTGTTGGCCGTAACCCCACAATATAAACACCATATGTTTACCATACACATATACCAAACATTGATTAAATTATATTTTTATATCCTTAAATAACCTTGGCGCAAGAGTTTCTAGTTGCTAAGTGCAGTAAATCAGAAATCAGCAATAAAAAAGGCACAAAAATAATCTTAACCACATCAGGCAATAAAAGCAAAAAGCATAACCAATTGTATAGAGTCATATTGTTGATAGCAAAGGCCGTACACTTTCACTCTGCCAATCTGAATACACTCAATTGGGATTCATCAGCCAGCTTTTAATTTTAACACCCAAGAGAAAAAAAACAAACAAGAATGATTTAAATTATCAATGGACCATCACATTGGTACTTGAATATGGATGAAGTTTATTATTGGGTGTGCAAATTAGTTGGGTCATTTTTTTTGTATTCAAAAATGAATTTATTTCTAAACAAAATGAATGAACAGATCAATTAAAGTATTGTCCATCGCTGGCTACTACTTTTTCCCATCTCTCAGGCAATTTTCGAATTCCGTCTCGAAAAAATGACTCATCTTTTGAGGCGACCCAAGTTTGGAGCTAATTTTCGGTTTCTACGAAAGAAGTGAATCGTGCTGCATCCTTCGGAACAACCAGTAATCAGAAGGAGCAATGTCCAGGGAATACGGCGGGTGCGGTAAAACATCCCATTTGAGCGTTTCCAAATATTTTTTTACGACTTTTGCGACATGAGGCCGAGCGTTGTCATGAAGAAGAATAACTTTATCATGTCTTTGCTCGTATTCCGGCCGTTTTTCTCGCAATGCACAGCTCAAACGAATTAATTGTAGCCGATACCGATCGCCCGTAATGGAATCGCCAGGTTTCAGCACCTCATAGTAAACAACACCCCTTTGGTTCCACCAGATACAGAGCATGATCTTCGAACCATGTATGTTCGGTTTTGGTGTTGATGTCGATGGCAACGATTGACCGGGCTTAGCGTAGTATTTTTTCTTCTTGGGGTTGTCGTAGAATATCCACTTCTCATCTCCAGTTACAATCCGATGCAAAAAACCTTTTTTTTGTTGCCTTTGAATCAGCTGCTCGCAAGTGAAAAATTGCCTTTCAACGTCTCTCGGTTTCAGTTCATAAGGCACCCAATTTCCTTGTTTTTGAATTATTCCCATGGCTTTCAATTGTACGGAAACGGCTTGTTGAGTCACTCCCAATGATTCTGCAAGCTCCTCTTGCGTTTGACTCTGATCTTCTTCGAGTAATGCCTCTAATTTTTTGTCCTCGAATTTTTTTGGCTGTCCAGAGCGAGGCTTGTCTTTGACGCTGAAATTTCCATCCTTGAAACGTCGAAACCATTGCCTACATGATTTATCAGTTGGAGCAGGTTCACCATAAACTTCGACAAGCATTCGATGGGCTTCAGCTGCACGTTTCATCAAATTAAAGCATAAAATTAAAACCTCCCGCAAATGCTGCTTGGTTAACACAAAATTCGACATTTTTAACACTGTACAAAACGATATAAACTGAATATTATTGGCAGATGTCTAATCTCTCTGAAACCGCCAAAATCGGCTGTCACTATGAACCATTCATAACAGCCAGAGCCATCTTTTGGAAACGGATTAAACTAATTTGTACTCCCAATATAATTGAAAAAGATTACATTAAATGCTAAATACCGTGAAACCTTTATCCGTCGTTTTTGACGAGTCTTATTGAACTAAATCAGGCATGGCTAACCTACAGCCCGCGAACTATATTAGCGCGTGAAAAGTAGTAATTTAAAGCTAAAAATAAGTTTAAATTTAAACTAAACCTAGATAATATCAATACCCGTACCCATACCTATTCAATATCACGTTATTTTAATAACATAAATTAATGGTTACTTCACACAAACATAAAAATAGTTTATAAATAAAACAATATATTCTTTTATTTTTTTTTTATTAATGCGAACAATGTGCTTGTAAATATGAACTATTAGAGTTTACGTCGTATCAGAGGACGCGCTGGAAACATGACATTGCATATTTTCGGCAAGCTTGTCATATTGTGGTTCATATGTACTTATGGTACAGCTATTCGTAAACATGCTGCCAAATGGTCATCTGTTAAACAGGAGCGATGTTTTGTTTTGATTGCATTCATGGTAGAAAATGTTGTTTCGCAGAGGTAAGTAGATCCGAAAAAAGTTCTTAAATATGCCGCACATCTCCACAAACATGGATATTTTTCTTCACAAAGTAAATTCCAATAACTATTTTGAGAATAACAGAGATGTGTACGATCAGAAAGGCGGGCAACTAGAAATAGCTACGCGGTCGACCAGTCGACGCTTTGGCCACCCCTGATGTAAACAATATTTGTACAGTAGAGTTAATTGTTTTTTATTTGTGCTATTAAGCACTTAACCTCTAAACGAGTATGGCCATACGGCGTACGAATTTTTACCTCAAGAGAGTATGGACGTATACGGTACGTCTAATATTTTTATTCCCGAATACATGAATTTATCCATAAAACGGACAAGGCTCAAATGTTTTTATCTTTTCGATTATTTTGTATATGGCGGCCGCAATTACGCTATTTATATTACTTACAAAATCATTTTTTTATTTCACTTACATAATCTCACTCGCTTAGAGGTTAATAACACATCATGACATCTCCCTGTTGGTATGTAGTAAAAATAAGGCGCAAAATCTTTGGAAAAACTTAATTTATTAACAGCTAACTTGAATTATTTTACACTTTACCTGAATAAAAATATCATTAATTATATGTATGCAAAAAATATATATTTTTGCATTAACAGTCATATAAAAAAGTCAGCCTGAATCAAACTGAATCTCTTGAATACATACATACACACCAACCATCATGTAATTTCCTGGTGAGGTAGGCAGAGAGCCAGACTTTCCTATCTCGAAACACATATGTTTTTCCAAGCCTTCTAATGCATTTACACATTGTCATTGGTCATTCTTTGCTTTTATGGAGTGCTGAGTCTAAAGATATTTAATATTACATTACTTAAGATTACAATCAAACGTGTGTAAAGAGGAAATCTAATCCACGCATTCTCTTCCACTTAAAAAGACACCCTGAGCATCACCACCCACCAGACTTCCATCTCTCTCATTCTATCAGAACAGTTTACTCACTACACTGCCCTCATAAGCAAAAACGCAGCTAACGGGAAAAAATCAGAAATTTTACTAAGTATGAGGCAATATCCATATCAAATTTTGAACCATAAATAAAATTCAGAAAACCATTTATTTCAACACAAAACTCGACATAATCTTATTCAATTTTACAAAATTCTAGGTTTTTTAAGCAAAAAAGCAGTAAAATGTGATTCATAAGCAAAAAGACAGCAAGTGCCTATGCGTTTGCTGCGTTTTTGCTTATGAATCACATTTTACTGCTTTTTTGTTTATCAATCACAACATTTTTAAGCAGAAATGAAAAACATGAAAGTAGTTTTCTCAAAACTTAACTTTTGCCATTAGCTGCGTTTTTGCTTATGAGGGCAGTATAACATGCTATTTTTATGTTCTTTATAACATGCTATTATTATGTTCTCTGTAACATGCTATTTTTATGTTCTTTATAACATGCTATTTTTATGTTCTTTATAACATACATTGTACAAATTAGGGAAACCTGTAATATGTTGAGGAATTTAAAATAACAATACACTGGGCAAAGTGGCTGATGGCTCTGTAAGTGGAGCAATACCAATTGCCAGTTAATAATGAAATATTTTCAATCCATGTGTATATTTAAGCAAAACATATGTTAGATTACTTAATGTCAAATTACCTGAAATAACTTAAATAAAATAGCTATCTGTAATAAATTGTATTCAAATAATACAAAAACAAATTAAATTAAACAAAACGGATAAAATATTTGACATAAAATTCGGAAATACAGAAAAAAAAACAATGTGCAATTTTTACATTTAAAAACATTAGACATGACTGTAAATTAATATACATTGATATAACGAATAACTTTATATACGATAAAAGAGAAAATCATTTGAGCAAACGAGAAAATTGAAAAGAAAAACATTGAAATCGCTCGCCTGTGTATTGAATTGTAACAAAACGAATTGACTTTTTTTTTTAAACATTTTTATTTAAAAGCCCTTCAAAATTGAATGAATAAAATAATATTCGACGATATCATCAGTTTTAATTTAAAAATCAAACAAAACATACCATCAACTCTTCTACACCTTCCTTTCTCGAGCTCAATATCAAATGATGCCCGGTTATACACAAAGTACCGCTGACGTCGTCCTCGAATGGAGTTTTTAACGTGACCCCATCTAGTTTTGGTATCCTTATCAATTCGGCAAATTCCATCTTTAAAAAATAATTGATTTCACATTAAGCGCAAGGTAATAATCGCGCAATGCAATTCTGTGACACTTGACAGATGATTTTCGTAGAACTGTCAATTTGATTACACTGATCAATGTTGCCTTAATTTAAATTAGGTACTTGAAATCTTGACAGTCCAATTTTTTAAAACTTAACAGTTCAATTTTTTAAATCTTTACAGTCCAATTTACAGTATTTGAAATCTTTACAGTCCAAAATTTATACAGTCTAATTGTTTCCTTGATACTAAAAATTTGCGTCAAAATTTTAGTAATCAATATTTATTTATCCAGAATCGACGTTTTTTCAAGACCACCTTTGGATAATCCTAGATTCTGACCATATGCCCTGCCACAGACGCATAATAATTCAACCGAATTATAAATTTTCCCGTAGGTCGTCAATCAAGTTGCGTTGGAAATCGAAAGAAGGCACAAATAATACATACTAGGTGACATAGAGAATAAAAAGAAAAATCATAGATACTTTTCTTCATATACGTATTTCAAATTAGTCAAACGATTTTACTTCAGAGTTAAGGGTTGAGAGCAAATACGAAAAAAATAAGCTATTAAAAAGCATTAACTATAAAAAAATGTAAAATCAATTAATACAATTTGATTTTAATATTGATTTAAAATAAATTTTCGGAAATTGATTAAATTTGTGTGAAAAATATCGATATGGCTGTCCATTGCAACTCCAGCAAGCTCGCGGTATTAGAGTTCCGAGCATACGAGGTTCTACATGTGATAAAAAAATTGTTTCGTAGTTCTTATTAAAATATGATAAATTATCTGTTCTAAAAATACTCTATAAATCAATTATGGATTTTGTACAAAATAATATTGGTCAGTGATACGATTATCTGATAAAATTTGGAATAAAAGCACATCCTGTGCTTCTGCATACAAAGTCAATGTGATGATTTGAAAGATTATATGATACATGAATTTGTAACTTTTGTTTTTTTTAAATTTTGAATGATTTGTTTCTTGATGTTTTAGTTAATACATTACCCGATAAATTAAATTGCTTATGCTAGAGTATAAACAATTTAACTAATAAACTTCCACCTCAGTACCTAGATAGCTCTGCTTTCATGCCTAGATGAATGCCTTTAATCAAACAACAGAGCTTGTTCAAAGCCCGGATTAAAGTACTTCTTTCCTAATTTCCTTCCCTCCCTATAAATTGATCTCCCACCCTCAATCCTCTACTAATTTATTTTCTTTTTGCCCCATCCTTATCTATAATGACACCCAATTAAGGTATCAATCCCCTTTTTGTAGTACATGGCCAAAACATTTTATTATTATATTTACCCTTTTCAAAATAAGTCTCTTAGATCGTTGATTGGCACTATAAATAGAAATTGTATTATACAGGTCAAATCCCAATTTAATAAAATTCACGGGACCATAAAAAATATTTCATTATACTGAATATTGAAGAAATAAAACGTTTTTTTTTTTTTAGAATAAAAGGTTGTATTTTTTCAAAACAATGATGTTATTTTTTATTGTCCTTAATTATTCTTAACAGCGTTTATAAATTGCATTTTCAATACCATATAATCGTTGAAAAATGTTTTCCGGGACTTCAGTGATACACTTTTTTAATAAATCCATAGTTTCTAAAAGCGAAACCTTCATATTAGGTGGCATAATTTTGCTTATGTTAAGATTGCGTTTAATGTACTCATAGATGATTGCAAATTTTCAATAATGTGTCTTTCAGTTAGCTCATTCACAATAATTAAATTATTATTTCTATAAATGTAGTCATCATAATTAACACCTATGTGTATACTAGCAGCCACAGAACCTAACATGTTTCTTACTTCATTTTCAGCTGTTCCAATCATCTTTTCCCTATCGCTATTTTCAAGAAATGAAGCCTTTTTTCCAATACTTAAAAATCCCCCCTTAGTCACCAAACTGCGTAGATCACATCATATGCTTATTTAACATTATTATCTCATTTTTATTATCGTTCAAGGTTCAGTAATATATTTTTTTTCAAATAATAAGTTGGCTCCTGTAATTCATTTTTAGTTCATGTTTATTCAAAAGTTGTAGGACTATACTGCCCTCATAAGCAAAAATGCAGCTTATGGCAAAAATTAAGTTTTGAGAAAACTGTAATTTTATGTTTTTTATTGCTACTTAAAAATGTCGTGATTCATAAACAAAAAAGCAGTAAAATGTGATTCATAAGCAAAAATGCAGCAAACGCATAGGCACTTGCTGTCTTTTTGCTTATGAATCACATTTTACTGCTTTTTTGCTTAGAAAAATCTAGTATTTTGTAAAATTAAAAAAGACATTACGACTATTTTTGTATTGAAATAAATAGTTTTCTGTATTCTTTTTTATGAATTATGGTTTAGAATTTGATATGGGATATTGCCTCATAATTAATTAAATTTCTGATTTTTTCCCGTTAGCTGCGTTTTTACTTATAACTGCAGTATAATACACATATAATTTGAAGAAAAATTTAAACTAAATGTGTTGATAAATTTTTGTTATATGTGTATAATAATGTTATAGCTCTTCTGTGTTAAGAAATTATCAACAATAATAATAATTCTTTTCCTCCAAATTCTTAAGCCATTCATTAAATATTGCTTATGTCATCTGAGCCCGTAAGTTTGTTTGATAATCACAGAGAAGTGATTGTTCATTTTAAAAAGATCGTGGATTTAAATGTGAATCCACAATCTTTTTAAAATATATGCTGAAAAATGTTCGTTATACTGAAATTTTTATTTTGTTAAAACAGAATTCATTAAACTTATTGTTTTATATGTCTCCGTTCAATTCAACAAAAAAAATCATTACACTGAAAATTTCTTTACTTCGGTATTTCTTAGAAAAAGACGAATTGCATGGCCGCGTAGTAATGCGCTGGAATTTTGTGCGGAAGGTCGCTGGTTCGAATCCTGCGCTGTGCTACTCCCATCGAATAACACAGTACAAGGATACGTAAGAGTTTGGTTATATCTAATCTATTCTTTAAAAAAAATTAAAAATCATCTTCAATTGATTCTCTGTCTTAGTAAAACTGTTTAGTTCAATCTTTCACTGTAGAATATGACATAGAAAATTCTCCATAGACAGCATCTAAAGGTTGTTTTTTCCCTTAACCAAATAAATTTTAAACATTTCAGAATATAACGTTGATGTACTGCTGAGAGTAGAGGCATCAAATTTAACTGGAACATTGCCTGACCAAGCAATGGCTGTGGTCATGCTATTTGTCCATACGCGCTCTTACTTGTTCAGGCCAGAAAGTTTTGAACCTTAGTGGTATGTCCACTTTCTTATGGGACTGAAGCCAGGGCTATATTACCTCGTATAAGTTACTATAGCTCGCCACGGTGTATCATGTCGTTGGCAGTGAATATTTTAAACATATACCTATATAATGGGTATAACAATATGAGTTATGTAATGGTGCATATGTAACATATAACATATTGTATACCTTCATAAACATATACCTATATAATGGGTATAACAATATGAGTTATGTAATGGTGCATATGTATGTTATAACATATTGTATACCTTCATAAACATATACCTATATAATAGGTATAACAATATGAGTTATGTAATGGTGCATATGTATAACATATTGTATACCTTCATAAACATATACCTATATAATATGTATAACAATATGAGTTATGTAATGGTGCATATGTAACATATTGTATACCTTCATATAGAAATTATGATTCTTTTTTTATACGCATCAAATTAAAAATGAACAACAGTGAAATGATATTTCTAAGGCAATTTAAATTTAACGAATTTTAATGACTGAGAATTTAAAATGTTTTTTTTTTTAATAATCCAAGGACTTAAATGTCTGTTTCGTTACATTTACTATCTCAATAGTGATTGAAGCTTTTATAGAAGGCATCTTCTAATTATTAGTAGAATATTAAAGAATACCGAAATTGGATCTGATGAAAATTGAATTCCAGAGTTCGGAGTAAGTAAATGTGATCATTAGGACACGGCGCTAACAAATTCGCTGCTGGAACACAAATAATTTTAGATTTTCAAGGTTTTCCACAGTATATCAAGCATTTACAGTCACTTGTTGACAAATTTTTATTTATTCATATGGCAATTAATTGAATGAACAAATCATTTATAAAAACCAAGATAAACTATAAAATAATAACAATTAATTTAAAGTGGAGATTCAATTTACGAGGCGTATCCAGAAAGTAAGTGTACTGAGGCTCTCTTTTTTTTTTTTTTTTTTTTTTTTTTATCCACTTTGCACGGATTTCTCCTGTTACACAAAGAGGGTTTGCTTCTAGCGTTAGCTTATTCGTTAGGAACAATATCAGCCAGGATTCTTCTCATACTGCTAGACGGTACCGAGAATATATCAACCGTGTCATTCAGTTGGTTCAATATCTCTATACCACGCGTGACTGAGTGTTTAGCCATGATATTCGTCCTGTAAGTTGGTATGTAGAACAGAGGGTGATTCCTTGCACGGATATATTTATTGGGTACATATAAGCTTAGTGCTTCTAGAATCGCGGGACAGTTAAAGGAACCTTGGAAAACCTTTATTAGGAATATCGCAATGGATTCTTGCCTTCTTGTTTCAAGGCTTCTATAGTTACACACCGTGAGAAGTTCGGCATGGTGAGCATATTTTGGGTAATCGCCCTTTGTTCTGTACCATAGATATCTGAGGAATTTTTTTTGTATTTGTTCTATATTGTTTTTGTATTTGAGCTGGTGAGGAGCCCAAACCGTAGATGCATATACTAATTTGGTTCTAATTAGATAATTATATAAATTTCGGAGGATATCGGTGCTGTTAAATTCTCTTGATATTCTCATTACAAAACCGAGTAGTTTGTAACAGTCCGATATCAAACGTGAGACATGGTTAACGAACGTGAGTCCGACATCGAAGGTTACGCCCAAATCCTTGAATTCAGAAACTCTGTTTAGTGCCACTCCCTGTATAGTATACTGATGGTGGATTGGTGAAAACGATCGACTATAAGATACACAGACACATTTATTAATGTTGAACAGAAGATGATTTTGCTCACTTCAGGAGACTAGGGAGTCTAGGTCCTTTTGTAACTGTGCACAGTCCTGAGGTGAATTGATCTTTTTGAATATTTTCAAGTCGTCAGCGAACAATAAACATGTCGAGTGACTTATGGAATTTTGAATGTCGTCTATTAATATGAGGAATAGTAGGGGACCTAAATTGGATCCTTGTGGTATACCAGATCTTGCGATAAATTCCACAGAAGACTTGTTACGGATTGTTACGTATTGAGATCTTTCTTTTAGGTAAGATGCAAATAATCCAATTAGATTATCGCTGAAGCCAAGTTTGTGCATTTTCTTAAGTAATATATCGTGATCAACTTTGTCGAAAGCTTTCTGAAAGTCTGTATATATTACGTCCGTTTGTGAAAGTTCATCTAAGTTTGACGCAATCTGTTGTGTGAGAGAGAGAAGATTAGTAACAGTCGATCGTTTTGGCAAAAAGCCATGCTGGTTTCCAATAAGTCTTGTTGATACTTGGCGGCTCTCACGACCGGATGGATTTTATTTTCGACATGTTGGCTACACTTCCGTGTAGCCTGACCCTTCCCCTCCGCAATGAGACCGGTTCGAGGTCAGTACGTTGAGAAGTGTCGACGCGACAACACGTTTCGTGAAAAATGTCAACCCAATCTCCCGCCAAGTGCGAAATTTTGTAAAAAGGCAAGAGTTTTTGAGGCGCTGCAAACTCCATGGAGATGAATTTCTCCGCTCCATCGTTACTGGAGATGAAACTTGGGTTGCACACTACACGCCTGAAACCAAAAGACAGTCTCAACAGTGGCGTCACACCTCTTCACCCTCCGCCAAAAAGTTCAAAACCACAATTTCAGCCAAGAAAATCATGGCATCCGTGTTTTGGGACTGTCAAGGCATAATTTCAATTGAATATATGCCTCAAGGGAAGACCATCAACTCTGCAAGATACTGTGAGACCCTAAAAAAATCGCTGATTCAGAACAAGAGGAGAGGCATGCTGACAAAGGGAGTCTGCCTGCTGCACGACAATTCCAGACCACACATGGCCAACGCCACGAAGGAACTGCTCGCCTCGTTTAAATGGGATGTCCTGAACCATCCCGCGCATTCCCCTGGCCTAGCACCTTCAGATTACTATCTCTTTACCTCCCTGAAGCTGTACATGGGGGGAAAAAGGTATTCAACCGACGAGGAGGTAAAGGAGGTGGAGAAGTGGACGGAGGGGTTGGCGGGAAACTACTTCGAGGAAGGCATCAAAAAGTTGATACCCCGCTTCACCACCTGCATTGAGAGGAATGGCGACTTTGTCGAAAAATAGCTTACATATGTACTACGGTAACCACGTAATTTTTTTGTTTAAATAAAAAAAATTGTAACCTACAAAAATTCAGTACACTTAGTTTCTGGATATGCCTCGTATATGGGTCTGGGTTTGTTGCCTTTCATTTGTCATGTTCCCAATAAACTAGATTTTTGCCTGTTTCTTACTAGATAAGTTGTGAAACTCAATAATATGTATGTACTATGCGAACCAACCCTTGGTGTACTTCATCATTTAAAAAGAAAAATTAAAAATCCATCTCAGAATGTCCTTCATACAATCATCAAAAATATGGTACACCACATTGAAGAGTTCACACAAATTTTACTATAACTTAACCTTCCTACAAGCTAAAATACTCCTGTCGTAATGACAACCACGTTCCAATCCACTGCCGGATTAAATTTAAATACTGAAAAAAAATCTCAGCAACGAGAGACATAGAATAGATGCGTTTGAAATGTGGAGCTCAAAAGCGATGTTACGAATTCCGTGGCAAGGCAAATTAATGCCTTCATTTTCGAAGAACTAAGAGTTACCAACAAATTGATGAGTACTCCGATTCATTGGACACATTGCTTCTGGCCAAGGAGACAGTTTGAAGAGACTTGTGGTAATTGAAAGCATGGAAGAATGACTCACAAAAGAAAGAGCCTCAATGTGTTGGTCTGACCAAGTGAAAGACGCAACAGGACTGCCTTTAACAACTGGTCTTTGAACTGCAGAGTGGAGGAATGAATAGAGTGGACTGATCAAAGACTATCATGGGAGTGATGCTCATTCATGAGCTACAGGAGAGGACATATGGTTTTAATCTTAAGACTCTTTTACATCTGAATTTATGCTTTTCTGTAGTTTATATGATGCTTAACATATATTCTTATGAAACTATTAAGCAACATGAAAAATAGCATTATTTAAAACAACAATAGATTAAACTTGCTGATTCTCTTGGAACTTTGATTTCCTTGCAGTAAGAAGTATGGATGTGATCTGTCAAGACTGTGTGCTTGCTGAAGTGCAATAGCTTGCTTTGTCTTTGTTGTACCGGCAGTGTATAATTAATTAAGTTGGTCCAGTGACGCTTTCGATCCAACTTGGGCTGCAACTTTACAGTGATTATCCTGTGGCATAGAAGAACTGAGATGACAAGGCCATCCAGACAGCTCGAGCTAACCTGGAAGGTGTCATTTCATTCTCTTTATATGTGGAAATATATTGGTTTCCATCTACGAATATATAGACAATATTGGGTCGTCGATCTCTTTGGTTATCAGCAGGTGCACTACGTGCAGTCGAGGTTGACTTTTAGACTACTGGAATGGTGGTGCAGCCCGTTATACTCTACAACAGCTTGCACACTGAAAGCTAGTAGACACACAGGTGTTTTCCATTAACAAGATGTCTGACAATTATACTTGATTACGAGGAATAGCCTATTATATTGTATTAGTAAAATTAAATACTAGAAAAGTAAGCAATTTGATATTAGGGGTAAAATAAATAATCTTCTTTGGTCAACAATAATACTTGTAATTTTTGCCACACAATAAACCGAGTCCAGAGAGAATGTATTGCATTATCTATTTTGATTATCAATGGTCGACTATAATCAAGTCTAAGACAATATTTCAAATTCAGAAAAATTGACAATATATTGAAATAAAACAAATGAATTTCAGTAAATTGAAAAAAAATTAAAGAAAGTAAAAAAGTTTTTCATTGTTGATCTACAATTTTGTTTAATTTAAATGGCACCGTTTTCTAATACAGATGTAATTTTAATGTAAGTCAAAATTAATATTCATGGAACTGATACTTTAAGACCCGATTGAAATCAAAACAATCTTGCCCAGGGCTTGTCTGGTTTTTGATATTTGTGAAGGGTTACTAAAATTGTTCGATCTTAGTAAATATTAGGAACATTGTAATTAAACTTTGTATATTTGTTTAAAATATGTTAATAATTTAATTTCGTTATAGTTTGTAAATTCTAGGATGAGTCATGTGACAGCTCACAGATTTGCCCCAATACAACCTTATGTAATGTATTTACCTAAATAACTTGCTATTTATTAGAATTGAGGCTTATATTAAAGTTGATAAAATAATTAAAATTACTAAACATCGTTACAAGGCTGTATTGGAGCAAATTTATGAGCTGTCACAGGTCTCATCCTAGAATTTCCGAACTATAATTATGTCAAAATTCTCCTTTGTGGAGAGTTACATCCAGTGCTGTAGTCATAAACTTCACAGAAAGTATACACATTAATGCACTCTTTGTGTGATATCGTATACCTTAAATTTACACCCATATTCATACGGTATAAATTAAACCCTATAATATATTATTCCCGTACTGTACTTTACCATATCTTGGATTAGAAAAGGGAAAATGAAATTTACCACTTGACAGTTTTGCCCGAGCGTGACTCAGCACGAAGTTTCTTTTTATACTGACGAGCCCGAATCTCGTTCAGGCAAATCTTGTTTCGACTTGTTGGGAGTGTTTCTCCCGAGCATTGTTTGCGCAGATCTTGTTTCAACTTGTTTTCTCTGAACGGAATATATTTTCGTACAGAATTTATTCGTTCACAATTCGTCATTGTGTTACGTCGCGTGTTAAAAATCCAACTGTTAAATGGTTAAATGAAAATGAAGTATAAACACTAGAATTATTTTAATAATTTTATGGAATTCCCTCTCTCGTTTGTTTCGTACAGCGGGACAAGGACAAAATGATTTTAGCGTCTCGCTGTGCAATGTTGATTCTGGTTACCTGTGCTCAAAGTCAAAACGGGCATTTACAATGTGTTTACAATATTATTTACCGAAAAAGCATTTTATTTTTTGTCTGATGGTAGAATATTTTGATTTAACTAGAGGATATACGCTATTTCTGCAAATATAGCAGAGGGTATATGGCATATACCCCCGTATACCCTCGACTACAGCACTGGTTACATCATACTTCTCTTCTTGTGCTTAAAACATACCTTGTAAGTGTTGCAGGGTTTTTCTGTTTTGTCAGTTGATGGAATAAATATATCAACACATGTCTAGGTATGTTATTTGATAATAATAATATTTGTAATAAAATGATAATTTATATAGTGCCGTTCAGAGAGAAAATATTCCTCAAGGGCTCTTGCACTTAGGATTTGAACCCACTATTATTTACAGATTTTTAATCTTTAATATTACAAAATAAATACATCTAAAAATTTAGTGTAATGATAAGTACAGTACCCGGCGGTAAGTAATACACATCGGGGTTAAGAAAGAGACTGTCGGCCATAATTGGCTAACATCGGCTTTGTAAAGCGTCGTCTCTGTCGCATGATGCGCTAACAGTGCGGTATCTGGATAGAGATAAACGACTGACAAATCGCGACAGAACACGTGTATGAATGATAGAGACGACGCTCCACAAAGCCGAAGTTATCCAATTATGGCCGACAGTCTCTTTCTTAAGCCTGATGTGTATTACTTACCGCCGGGTACTTGTAAGTAGTAGATGCGGCCAGTAGATTAGGTAATTTTCTACATCTGCATATGTTCAGAAAAACATATTTGGTAAGAAAAGCATAGAAAACTTAACAAGGGAAGATGAACTATAACGAAACTTTTGTAGATCTTTCGATATGCGATAGTAACAGATTCAGCTTTAGGTGTAGTGTAGTGTTCATATAACATCATAAATTATGATAAGACCTCCCAAAAAGGGTTGTCTTTACTAAAGCTGCACACACCACGCATATCTCGAACACTAAGAGGCATATTATTCCACGCCACAGAAACAGCAACGGCAAAGCTCTATCATAACACATCACTCTATTGGATCGATTTGGAACAACTAATTTATTCGATCTTAAAGTTCTACTTCTCTTGAACGGAACATCTCTCAGATACAGACCTGTTCGGAAGGTCCTGCAAATTTATTTATTTAGAAGTAATTGTATGTGTACCGCACAGGGCACAAATTAGACTGTAGCGTAGGTACGTTGGTTGCTGCGCCGCGCTCAGAGAATCGAGGTAGTGAATTCCAAAGCGAAGATCCAGAAGAAAAAGAAGGTAGCGTGGTGGAGAGATTCCTCTCAGGCAGGTCAAAGTAGCGGGTCTCAAAGTAAAACACAGTAGAATCGGTTGTACTGAGAATATAATTTTTTGCTAAAAGGGGACTCTCTATATTAATAGTCAGTCGGTCATCACAAGCGCCCATTTCCCGTGAAATACAACAACTTTCGGGGTTTTGAGCGCTGCTTAAGCCGACCGGCCCGTGACCTACTCACGACGGTCCGCCCGCAAGTCCTTTATTTCGCTTGCGGTCACGAACACGATCGGAGTCAAACAAACATACATATTCACAAATATTTCAAATACAAAACCATAGAATTTACATATACAATGAATTTACATATACAAGTATAAAGGTTTACATATTACATATTCTACCACATATCAAGTATAAGGGTTTACATCAATACACATGCAAGGATGACCGCACACATCCGATACAGTATGAATACATAATATTTAAGAAGACAAACAATATGCAATAACAGGTAATTTAAGGTAGACACTGAATTTACATTGATCTGTGTTTATTTCCTTTCATTTGTCATGTCTCCAATAAACTAGGCTTTCGCCTGTATCTTACTGAGGACATGGAAAATATGTTGATGCTTTTTACCTTTGATTGTTGATTATTTCGTACCTCTGTCACAAACTCTTATCAACTTGATAAAGTGTAAGACTTATTACAAGTATATGAAATGTATGTATCACACGAGTCAATCCCTGGTATATTTCATCATTTTAAATAAATCAAAAGTCCATCTGTCAATGTTCTGAATAAAATCATTAAAAACACAGCACGCTCCTTATTCTATTTGGACCTGTAGTTTGTCTCCAGATGAATACATAAAAATATTTAAGATCTAACATTTCACTGCACACTGATGAAGGGACATCGAAATCTCCATCATCAATCAATTAATGGAAATTTTCAATATTCAGGGTATTCTCCATGCTAGAAATTAGGAAACTTTCTTTTAAATATGGTTTTTTTGGATCATTTTGGATATTGATCATGTGGATTTTTTGGATATTGTCACGTGGATTTTTTGGATATTGGATATTGATCACATGGATATTTTGGATATTGATCACGTGAAAACAGGACCAGAACTCCTAGACTGTCCTATTATGAAACACATATTTTGCTTCTACTACATCCATACACCTTTTCATACAACTCCCACGTTTTCTTTTACTTTTTACATTTCCTTCTTTCAAAATATCACTTGATCCAACCATACTTTCCTTGGTATTCCTCTACCACGCCTTCCACTCATATTTGCAATATATATTTGTGTTGTAAGTTTTTCTTCGTTTATTAGACCCACATGCCCAAACTATCTCAGAGTGGCCTTCTTCATTGCACTAACACGTTCGCTGCTAAAGATGCCCATGGGCGTCAACACATTTTTTGTAGAGACGCTGATGACGCCCGTTGCACGTCATTCGATTCTCTTTGTTTGTATGGTACCGAATATTTTAATATTTTAAGGTTTCCGTAAGATTTTAAGGTTTCGAAAATATGATTTTTTTCAGTACCTCTACACTATTCTATAAATACATATCGCAGTGAATGTGTTAAGTTCACATTCCTGCCTAATCATTTCATTCTGTCATAAATTATCACTTCTATCATGTATTCTTCTAAGTGGACATATTTTCTAATTTACACATTTCTTAAAAATGTAAGGTACTAACTCCATCATTAACCTTTCCCTTCCTGTGCTAAAAAATCCGCCCGTTCCGGTGCTGTGTATTCAAAACACATCAATAACATACACATGTAAAGATGAGCGATTCAAAATTGGAAAAATAACAATATTCATAGCCAATTGCTTAAATTAATTAAATTTGATTATAATTGAAATTTAATTGCTAAAAACATGAAAAAAACATCAGCCAACATTCACAAAACGGGCGAAGAGACCACCTCAAATGGATGCCCTAGAGCAGTGATTCTTAACGGGGGCGCCAGCGCCCCCTTGTGGGCGTTTTAGAGGTCTGGGGGGGCGTTTATAAATTTTTAGAATTTAGGGGGCGCTGCAGGAGTTTCAGTGGGCGTTATGTTGAAATACAAAAATAAGATTCAAAGACTTGCAGGAACTTGTAATACCAGCTTGGTTAATTAATCCATTTTTATCAGACATAGAAAGTGTCAGTCAAAATTTAAAAGAGCAATTTATTGAGCTACAAAATGGCTGTGAGGCTGCTTTGATGGCTACTATGATGCTTTTTGGGTTCGTTTTCGCCATCAATACCCTCTTCTGTGGAAATAAGTAAAATTACCCATCATAGCATTTCCTTCGTCGTATTTAGTGGAAAAGGGTTTTAGTGCAGTAATGCATATATTAAAAAAATCACGAAATCGATTACAAATAAGCCAAAGAGGAGATTTGAGATTGTATTTTAGTAAATTTGAACCTAATATTACGAAATTGGCGCAATCACATGAGGCTCAAGGATCTCATTAAATTTATTTTTTATTAAAAATTTCATATTTCGTATTGAATCATGTACTTTTTTTTATTGAAATAATATTATAATGTTGTGTGTAATGTTAATATAACAAAAAAGGCAATAAATACATAATGTTTATAAAAATAATCCCATTTTGCGTGGGGGGGGGGGGCGCTGGATAATTTTACCGTGGTAAAGGGGGCGATTCTTTCAATACGGTTAAGAAACACTGCCCTAGAGCTACTGAGACGGGACTCGGTCTCGGACTGTTATACCTCGAAGGAAGAAACACAATTGCAAACTGAGATTCTATTTCTTGCGTTCCCATATACCGAAGTCGAGTGAGAGTGAGACGTGAATAGCGTCGCTTCCTCACCCATAGCGGTTTTTTAGAATGAATATACCTACGTCACACATTGGCACACGTTTGATTGTATCGGTGAATTTATTCCCGATTTTCACAAAATATCTTGGATGTGGCCGATAAGTGCTAATTATTATTTTTTTCATTCAATGTGTAAATGTATTACGGAGGAATACCTAAAATCTGAAGCCAGTATTTATTTTATTTATAGACATTAAAGTTTTTAGAAGCAAATGTGTACTAGTTACACATCACAGGACAGGAAGGGTTAAGTATGTATTTGGCCTGCAATGGTTCTGATTGTTTTCAATTTATTAGTTGTGAGCATACTTTGTATCTGCTCTAGACTCTATTCTATTTCACGATTGGTCTCTAAATTTCCATATTCTGTCTATTCTCATGTACTTGTTAGTCCAGATCACATATTATAGACTTCCAGAGACAGCAGCGCCCGTATTTACTTGGCGTCTTATTTCTGTGTAGAGATTATTGTAACTGAGTTGATCAACACCTAGATATTTGAATTCCATCACTTATTCAATTGGAGGTTTGTCATCAATCATAATTTGGCATCTCACTCAGTATTTTAGAATGTTAAACATGAAATTGTTCAACAGGTATGTTATGGTCTTAATATATTGTACTTTCGTAAAGCAGATGATGCAAGGTATTCCAAAATATATATCATACATGGGCAAATGCTGCTCTGAGAGCCGCATGCGGCTCTTCGTTGGGTTAAGTGCGGCTCCCAATGTCCCTTATAAAAATATATTATAGATACTTTATTTCCCAAATACGCAAGTATTGGCGTAAACATGTATGCTGTGATTTCAATGTTGTTTTGTCAAAGACGCAAGTATTGACGTATACATGTATGCTGTGATTTCAATGTGTAGGGTATGCGCACATCTTCTGCCTCTTTATATGCGCAAACCACGTAAACCGTATTTTGCGCTATTTTTATATTTCCTTATATGTGTATTTTGATACTTTATATAGCAATTAAGATTTTTGTAGAATTTGTAATAAATTAGAAGAAGTGTATTTAATACAACGTGAGAACGTAACTATGGTGTGGCTCTTTATATGTTATACATATATGAAAATCCAGAATGTGGCTCTCGTTGACTTTATGTATGCCCACCCCTGACATATATCATACTTTAAATGATCATAAATTCAGTATTTATAAGGTTACACATACATACCATCACGCCATTTCCCTGTCGGAGTAAGTAGATAGGACAGAGTGTCATACTTTCTTATCCCAACACACATCATTAACTTCTTCTACATCCATACACCTTCTCATACTTGTACAATTACATACATTTTTTCCAATTATCACAAGTGCTCAAACTGATAGCCGTTTTGGACCATGCTGATTACGTGGAATCGCAAACATTAGGAATAATTTGTTTTGGTATTTGGTTGTTGCCAATTTTGCACCATAAACTTAGACCTAAAAGAGGTCGATAGTTTGAATAAAAAAATTTGGGGGTCGACGACAGCAAAAATAGTAATTACAACTGCTATTTGTTTGTTACTTCAAAATATCTGTGATTCCAATAGGTATCTAATTAAGAATATTTGTACTTATTTTGAATTTACATATTTATTTCATAAATGTCAAAAATTAAAAAAAAACTCCGCTCGTATTTTTTTACTTTAATTTTCGTCAGCGCAGATTTCAATATTAAATGTTACACAAGATAATGCAATGCATAATCCGTAGTCCTTTTATCTTTTTCAATCCTTAATTACAAGTGATTAAAATGAAAAGTTTGATATCTAGTGAAATATTTAATATCGAGTACTGTACAAACTTATTAATTTGAGTAAGTAAAGTAAATGACTAGGGGTCGACGGTTTAAAAAGTTTTTGGTAAACGGATCGGCGGCCAAAAAAATTTTGGGAAGCCATAAATATGTATTTTAATGAGTGTTAAATAAATAAATATTATTGGTTCAATGAAAATAAAATAAATAAAAAGGATAATGGGGAGTATTTATATTCAAGCTGACATAATGGGGAGTATTTATATTCAAGCCGACAAAACAGTTATCTCTTTGTGGACTTAATACCGTTTTCTTGGTTCATTGTTATTATGTAAATTTAAGCCTCAATATAATATCGAAATTAACAGTGCATCATAAAACATTAGATTAGAAAAATAAATAATATTGACTAAACGGGACGTACTGCATTCCAATTGTGACTCAACAAGAGACACCATTATATGATAATTGAGTGTCACGTACTTGCTAACAAATGTAGATATGTCAGAAATGAAACTGTGTAACAACAAATTAACCAATTTAAACAATAAATATAGACAGTTATTGGTATTATTGTGTCCCGATAACTAGGCGGAAATTAACTCTAAGGCCGAGGCCACACCAAAGTGCTTCGCTAGGTGCTAACGTGACTAATAGAATAGGTGATTTCATGCATGGCCACACCAAAGTGCTTCGCACAAATTCATTTGACATTTAGGAGCGGTTGAGTCAACAAACGATGCCACTCTCAAAACTAATCAATTTCATTACAACTTACCTTATTTTTATTTACTTCCTGTACAACTTCATTCCAAAGTGATTTTATTACAGGTACATTTTTGTATAACTTGCTCGATGGGTTCCACAAAGGCTCTCTTTTATACATAGCTGTTATTAAAACTTCTGCCATATTGTAAAATCACTTGGTGATACAATAAAATTAACCAACACGTTTGTTTGCTAGGGAACTAATCGTCCCATAGTGTGGCGTGCAGTGTGGCCATTGCGATAGTATGCGGTGTGTTGGTTCACTAGGATATGACCTCGGCCACACAGGTAGGAGCCTCGCTTTGTTGCTTAGAGCTACGCTGTGAGCTAGGTGACATACCCTAGTGAACCAACACACCCCATACTATCGCAATGACCACGCTGCACGCTTCGCGCCATGCTACGTGACTATTATAGTCATCTAGTAGCGTAGCTCTAAGCACCAAGCGAGACTCCTACCTGTGTGGCCGAGGCATAAGGCAGTAGCGACATGTTTTAAACTGGTAACCTTGTATTGTATTACATTTTTGCTGTATATAGTACAACTTAACAGGTTTATTGCTATGTGGCAATTTCTTCCAACTAACCAGAATGATGTTAAAAAGGCCTTAAGTGAAAACCAGACTGGAATCATTTTTAACAAAATTCTGAGTTCCAATAGGACTCAAACTCGCAACCCCCCTCCCCAGTCGTAAGGCAAATTCCGGGATGGGACCCATATAAACCGTGCACAGACGCATTCCTTCACATCCCGCACACATTTCCAGACAGACACACACACACACATGAAATACAGAACAGCGAAAACAGGGAACACAAAAAATCCTTGGCGACACAGTTCGCTACGAATTAAAAGCCACTACGATCCCGTAACCTTGTACGTGATAAGCAAGGAAGCTCCCTTCACAACTCCACTCCAAAAAAAAAAAAAACTCGCAACCCCCTGGACTAGAAAACAAACCCCACAGAGGTCATCATTTTTTTCTCTTTTACTCGAATATTCTTTTCGTTCGCTAAGTTTGAGATTCAGTCATGAAAACCAATAATAACTACAAAACAAAAGAAATTGCTTTAAAACAATAAATTCACCATATATATTTGCATGAAAGTGGTAAATAAATAAATAAACTTGGTTTAATACAATACAATACAATGCGATAGGCAATCCTATTGTGTGGTAAAATGACATGGCCAGTGTTGTTGTTGACCAAAGGAGATTATTTATTTTATGTCTGGTATCTAATTGTTCACTTTTCTGATATCTAATTTTATTGATATGACACAGTAGGTAATTCCTTGTGACATCTCTGTGTGTATTGGTTACTGTGTGCAACGGTTGCACTTCAGCAAGCACATAGTTTTAACAGATCAAATCAAAAGTACTGATGGTAAAGAAGATCGAAGTTCCATGATGATCGGCAGGTTCAATCTGTTGTAGTCTTTCTTTAAGAGTTTTTTTTAAGTTCAATAAAAGACAATTATACATGGCATATCCATGTTAATGCAGACTAAATCCTTTTTTGCAGAGGTGAAAGTTGCCCTTAAACTAAAGGGATTGAAATGTTGTGATCGATTCATTGTTATTAATTATGATTTTTCTTCCTTTAATTCTTTCCTTTCAAATCAACTACTTGTTTGCCTACTTTACAGGGCGGATTCTTGAATACGCAGATGATCTTGCCCTATTTAATTCTTTCCTTTCAAATCAACTACTTGTTTGCCTACTTTACAGGGCGGATTCTTGAATACGCAGATGATCTTGCCCTATTCGATGTTTCTGTAAGTGGATTACAGCGCAGAACCACAAGATTATGTGAAAATTCTTTGCGTCTCGGCCTTCGAGTCAACGCTGGTAAAACAAAATACATGTGCAACGATGCATGTCCGGATGGAGACACGCCGATGATGATTAATGGCAATCGGATCCCCCAGGTGAATAAATTCAGAAACCTGGGTGCCACCATCATCTCCATGGTGGTCTCTGGACGGAGCTGCCCATCTGCATCGGAGCTGCCAGCGGGGCGTTCAACAACATGGATAGGATTTGGAAGGTGACTGGATTCAGCGTCACAACAAAATACCGCCTGTTTAACGCATGTGTCTTCCCAATCCTCCTGTATGGCTGTGAATCTTGGCATCTCACCAAGGCTCAGGAGCGCAAGATACTTAGTTTTGAAAACAGGTGTCTCAAGAGGATATTGGGAATCAGGTGGTATGACCACATAACGACGCTGTACGCCGGCGCACCCGGCAAGGGTCTGTCGTCTCTGTAATTCGGGAGAGGCGATGATCCTGGCTGGGACATGTTCTGAGAATGCCCGATGATAGTTGGCCAAGGAGAGCGCTGTTTTTCTGTCCATTGGGGTCCCGACGGCCTGAAAGACCGTCTCTCACGGTGTACCGTTCCTATGACAAGGAAGTCAGAGCGTTAGGAATGTTGTGTAGGGAGATTACCAAAACCGCTCTGAATGGAGAAGACTGGTGGCCTCCCTATGCTCCCTTGTGGAACTTTAAAAGAAGGGAAAAAAAAAACAAGGCGGATCCATGTTCAAGTAACAAAAAAACACTTTTTAGGGAAAGTCTCATTTATACATCATATATCTACAGATCAGCAAATGCATTTGTCTTCTACCAGGGGTTTCGGGTTCAATTCCTGATTGTACCCAAAAAGAAGTATAAAAAAAATAGTCCTGTCTGGTAAAAGAGTTCATCAGATAAATAATATTCAAACACAATGAGTATGTGTGGGAGTGGTTTTGCCTCTTCACGTGCGGTATTGATGTGCAATGACAAATCACGAATTTTATGCCTGATTTAGTGGTTCTTAACCCGATGGATCAATTATTGGGGCTGGAGACAATCATGTCTCCTGGTCAAGCACTTTAATATGTCCAAATCACCAATTCAAATATGTTGAAGATCATATGAAAGAAAAATTAAAACACATATGTTATTGTATTGTATTATTTTTTCTTTGTATACAGTACAACCTGGTGGGCCTATTGCCAAGTCGCAATCATTTCCAATTAAACTAAATAGATGTCAAAGAGGCCTAAAATGAAAAGAAGACTAATATCTTTTTTTTTAAAACCAACAGGAATTGAATCTATAATTCCCGGGTAGGAACACAGGTGTCTTACATAACCAGGTTATAAAGGTCGTCTCTCACAGACATGCATAGACATCGACAAAACTGTATTAGAACATTAAGATGACCAAAGTTGTAGAAAAACTTGTTTCTTGATCACATATGGTGCTAATTTTCGTAATTATGAAATATATGTATATTACAAGCAGTGACTAAATAATCACTTTGTTACAAATGTATGTACAGTACCTGGCGGTAAGTAATACACGTCGGGCTTAAGAAAGATCATTCATACACTTATTCCGTCGTGAGACTGTTAGCACATCGTGCGACAGAGACGACGCTCTACAAAGCCGAAGTTAGCCGATTATGGCCGACAGTCTCTTTCTTAAGCCCGATGTGTATTACTTACCACCAGGTACTGTAACAAGCTGATGTAAAATGTGCTTATAGTCTTAATGGGCTGTATAGTAAAATTGTACAGGATTGGGAAATCTGAAGGACTTTCCTCTTTCGTATGGTAGGTACCCTTCAACATATCCAAATTGATGATCCGGAAATAATCTAAAAGTGTGGCTGGTAGACAATACTTCAGTTCCAGTTATCGAGCTTTCAGGTTTACTATCACTGGATTAAACGCAGAACGTACTGTGCGTATTCGCATGTGTTAGCAATACTACCGGATGTGAAAATGTTGTCCTAATGACATGTATCCAAGAAGTACGGAACTACTTTTTGGACTATTCAATATAAATTCCTAGTACCATGTCTTCTGACAATATCTCTTGTTGAATTACATCTGCCTTATTCATAATAGTATAGTATCATGTCTTCTGACAATATCTCTTATTGAATTATCTCCGCCTTATTCACAATAGTATAGTATCATGTCTTCTGACAATATCTCTTATTGAATTATCTCCGCCTTATTCGTAATAGTATAGTATCATGTCTTCTGACAATATCTCTTATTGAATTATCTCCGCCTTATTCATAATAGTATAGTATCATGTCTTCTGACAATATCTCTTATTGAATTATCTCCGCCTTATTCGTAATAGTATAGTATAATGTCTTCTGACAATATATCTTATTGAATTATCTCCGCCTTATTCATAATAGTATAGTATCATGTCTTCTGACAATATCTTATTGAATTATCTCCGCCTTATTCATAATAGTATAGTATCATGTCTTCTGACAATATCTCTTATTGAATTATCTCCGCCTTATTTATAATAGTATAGTATCATGTCTTCTGACAATATCTCTTATTGAATTATCTCCGCCTTATTCACAATAGTATAGTATCATGTCTTCTGACAATATCTCTTATTGAATTATCTCCGCCTTATTCGTAATAGTATAGTATAATGTCTTCTGACAATATATCTTATTGAATTATCTCCGCCTTATTCATAATAGTATAGTATCATGTCTTCTGACAATATCTTATTGAATTATCTCCGCCTTATTCATAATAGTATAGTATCATGTCTTCTGACAATATCTCTTATTGAATTATCTCCGCCTTATTCATAATAGTATAGTATCATGTCTTCTGACAATATCTCTTATTGAATTATCTCCGCCTTATTCATAATAGTATAGTATCATGTCTTCTGACAATATCTCTTATTGAATTACCTCTGCCTTATTCATAATAGTATAGTATCATGTTTTCTCACAATATCTCTTATCGAATTACCTCTGCCTTATTCATAATAGTATAAAATCATGTCTTCTGACAATATTTCTTATTGAATTACATCTGCCTTATTCATAATAGCCTTGATACGAGTATATTGGCTCAAATTTATATCCGCACTCCTACTAGAAACACACGGAACTTTTTGCAATTAAAATGTATCAATAACAATTTGTTATCAACAATTGCACATTGCTATCCATCAATCGTTAGAATGCAACAATTGGGTAACTCCATGTTTGGTTTGGTGAAAATTTTTAATATAGATGTTGTTGAGCTCAAGAAAGTTCTTCTCTGGTATCTTGGACCTCAATCTTAGGTCTTGTCTAAGGAGACTGCTTATACCATTTTATCTAAAGATTTGTTTTTAATTTGCTCTTCTTCTTCCCAGTGTCATGTCAGGTCCCCCCAACGGTGAATATCACCTGAGAATAGACATCTTTGTCCCCGGCTCTTAAACATATATTGTTCTTCACTATGTCGAGCCAGGCGATTCTTAGTACCCCTGACCCATTTAAGGGTCGCCCGGGACTCGGGGCTGTGGCTTGATTTCTCTCCATAATGATTTCCTGGTTAGGGATATCCAGAGTGGTTTCCCCTTGCCTTCTCTGGATGATTTTCTGTTGGGGTTACCTTCCCTCAGCTGGGTAGATCCAGTTTTATTGCGCTGGAAACACGCCATTCATCCACTCTCTATTTGCTAGGACACTGATGGAAATGTCAGTGGTCACATTGCCTGGGGTTTGCGGAGCCTGAGAGACCACTTGTGGACGCTAGAGAGTTGGACTTGGTAGTAGTGTTACTGGTGACATTGCAATGTGGTGCATTACGACATTTTGTAGAAATATACTTTCCAGCGAAGCATACTCCATCGTAGCCCTACTACCCATTGGAACCCCTCTAATTTGCTCTATAATTTGGTATTCTCATTGATTGCCCTCGAAAGATATTTTATTTTTTTCAACTCAAGACTTGAATCATTGTTTTTGTATCAATAATTGTTGGTTTTTGTAAAAATGTTTGATATGTTATCTTCTGTTTTATTATTGTTACTGTGATATTTAAACAACACTTACGTGTCATTTATTTTATCAATGAATAATAAAATAAATATGACTAGCTCATTACAACTTGTCCTTGATGATCCATTTGATAATATTCCGTATCTCAATTCGTTCCTTTATTTATATGTTAAGAATTCTGTTTCACAGTGAAATACCAAACATCACTTATTCCAGATCACACTGAACTACGTGTATTTAAATACCAAACATCACTTATTCCAGAGCACACTGAACTACGTGTATTTAAATACCAAACATAACTTACTTCAGAGCACACTGAACTACGTGTATTTAAATACCAAACATCACTTATTCCAGAGCACACTGAACTACGTGTATTTAAAGCGTTGCTTTTTAGTTTGGGACTATGGTTCAAAACTGGTCAAATACACAAGTTTAATTACATTGGGGTAGAGTTTTTAAATTAAAATTTAAATACCTCGGAAGTATCCTAGTGGAAGACCTCGACTCAGAAACCTAAGTCAAGTGCAGAATTGGATCATTTCGTGCGGTTTTTAATTAAATGAGAAGCGTATTCTGCGTTGATAATCTAAACTTGGAACTTCGACAACGGTTAGTCAAATGCTACGTTTGGTCAGTGTTATTGCATGGAGTGGAATCATGGACCCTCAAAGTAAGTAGTATGAACCGACTGGAAGCATTCGAAATGTGAATGCACCGGAGAATGCTATGGATACCCTAGACGGATATGGTCAGCAACACAAGGGTTCTTCAAAGAGCCAAAGTTGATAGAGTTGCTGACTAATATTAAAATCCGAAAGGTGTCCTACTTGGTTCATGTACTTAGAGGAGCAAAGTACAAATTACTGCACCTGATCATCCAAGGCAAAATAGAAAATCGAAGAGGTGTTGGCAGAAGGCAAATCTCCTGGCTCCGTAATATACGTGATTGGACTGGCTTAAGGGACATTGGAGATCTTTTTCGGGCTGCCGGAGACAAAGATGCCTACTCTCAAGTGATATTCAACGTTGGGAGGACCTGCCATGACACTGAGAAGAAGAACAAGATATTTTGATCATAGTTAGCTAAAACCAGCTGTAAGCAATAATTTTTGATCTGCATAATATCAAATCCTAATTAATAATTGACAACATACATACACACGTATATCACCCTGAGAGGAGATCGCAAGACTTTTTGATCAAACATATCATTACGCCATGTCCCTTGCCGTGTAGGCAGAGAGAACAGATCACCAAACTTTCCTATCCAAATACACAATTTTCCCCTCCTCCATGTTCATACATCTTATCATGCACAATCATCTATTACTCATACTTAACTTGCTTTCAAAATCTGGTCCACTTGATCCAGTCACGATTCTCAATCTAAATCTCCATACACTCCCTGTAATTTTGACTTGTATACTTGTAATGTATTGTATTACACTTTTGTTCTATACAGTGCAATCTAGCGGGCTTATTGCCATAGCAATCTCTTCCAACTAACCACAAAGCTGTTAAAGAGGTCTTGAGTGAAAACCAGATTGGAATGCTTTTTAAAATAATCAGGGTTCTAATAGCTGTCAAATCTCCTACCCCAGGTCAGGATACATGAATCTTACCAATTCGGCCATGGAGGTCATCTTGCTTAGTTCTTTTTACATCATTCATATTCTCCGCATGTCCAAACCATATTAAGGCTCCTTTCTTTATACCCTATACTTAAAACATTCATTTTATCTATGCAATCATTTCTGATGTATTTTTAAATCTTCTTTTATGCATTAACACTCCACATTTTTTCTTTGTAAACGCATCTCCACAGTATTATTGGGAGTACAAATTAGTTCAGTTCGTTTTCAAAAGATGGCTCTGGCTGTTATGAATGGTTCATAGTGGCAGCCGATTTTGGCGGTTTCAGAGAGGTTAGACATCTGCCAATAATATTCAGTTTATATCGCTTAGAGTTTCATGCAAAAACCTTGTTTTGTACAGTGTTGAAAATGTCGAATTTTGTGTCAACCAAGCAGCATTTGCGGGAGGTTTTAATTTTCTGCTTTAATTGGAAGAAAAGTGCAGCTGAAGCCCATCGAATGCTTGTCGAAGTTTATGGTGACGCTGCTCTAACTGATAAATCATGTAGGGAATGGTTTCGACGTTTCAAGGATGGAGATTTCAGCGTCAAAGACAAGCCTCGCTCTGGACAGCCAAGAAAATTCGAGGACAAAGAATTAGAGGCATTACTCGAAGAAGATCAGAGTCAAACGCAAGAGGAGCTTGCAGAATCATTGGGAGTGACTCAACAAGCCGTTCGAATTCGAAAATTGCCTGAGAGATGGGAAAAAGTAGTAGCCAGCGATGGACAATACTTTAATTGATCTGTTCATTCATTTTGTTTAGAAATAAATGCATTTTTGAACTAAAAAAAAACGGACCGAACTAATTTGTATACCCAATACTTATTGGGGTACGCAGAGCCTATACAACCCTTACGATTTCTCTGTCTTTTTATATTTACATTTTTAAAATATCATTTACTTGATCCAACTATACTTCCATTGATTTTCCTCTATGATGCCTCTCATTCACATTTGCACTGTATATTGGTTTTTATGTGCACCTATTTCTACAGCATTTAGCCAGTTCATTTCAGTCTTGTTCCATGTCCATATTTCACTTCCATACATAAAAACTGGTACTAAAATACTGTTTTGGACTATCATCATGACAGAGTTTGATACTGTCCGGTTCAGGTATATACAATATTATATATTTTAGTGACCCATTTAAACTTTGTTTCCTGTCACTACAAACCATTCAATATCCCTCGTAACTATTCCACCATCTCAGAAAACCTGCAAACTACCATAATAGTGGAATTATTCAACTTGTTCTAAACTTTTATTCCTCCCCCATATATCGCATTTACTTTTCCTTTCACACTTTTCTATCACCATTACTTTGGTAAACGTGCATACATGCTGCATATGTGGAAGAGAAGAACTAACTAACTGGAAGAAAGGCGCTTCACATTAAACTATGCAACATATTGTCGATGAGTGCAACATATTGTACCCTGAAACATTTTATTTTTGACTATTTAACAAAATATCCCAACCTTACTATGAAGAAATATGCTTATTGTAAACTTCTGTTAAGAAAGTGTTTTCAAAATATATTTTATTCATCTTTAAGGCATCATTGGAGTGATGATTGAATTAATTTACGAAAATTGAAATATCACCATCATGAACTATTATATCAAAAGTTGACTGAATTTCCCATCCCTATTATAGTATGATTTTCATCAATATAAA
This sequence comes from Odontocerum albicorne, assembly GCA_949825065.1. Classification (NCBI taxonomy): domain Eukaryota; kingdom Metazoa; phylum Arthropoda; class Insecta; order Trichoptera; family Odontoceridae; genus Odontocerum; species Odontocerum albicorne. The sequence goes on along the minus strand of OX463860.1, from coordinate 1,008,476 downwards.
CAAATCCATAAATAACAGTTTAATTTTTATTGCGTTGTTATTTTTATGCGTATTTAAATTATAGATTTTTTTAACGTTTGGTAAACATTTCGATTGGAGATAAAGTAAATAAATTAAAATGCGATTTACTTTTCCCAACATATGTAACTAATGCAGCGAACTTCACATTCATTCTACAGATGGCAGCGACATCTCATCAAGGTATTGATTGGATGAAAATTTTCATTTGAAAGTGAAAGCAAACGCGCACACGTTCGTAAACGCATCGTATTAACTGAATATTTTATTAAAGCCAATAAAATATACAAATAAATGTGAAAAAAATCGATATTAATCGAAATTCAGTACAAGTGAAAACCATTAGAGACAATTTTGTTTTCGGTGTTATTTATTATTTTATCAAAAATGTTGATACTAATAGCATGGGGCATAAATATTCGGCGATATTTACTCAATTAACGCTTAAAAAATAGTTTTGATTAAGTAAAATATAAAAATAAGAAATTAGCGAGTACTTAAACCTAGTTATTTTCTAAGACACGAACCATAATTCTTTTGACATTTCATTCCGTTAAAACAGAAAACAGTTTTATCGCCTAACCTAAAAAAAGCCATTTGCTCGAATCGCGTCTACTTGAAGCGAGTGGAAAAGAGATAAATGTTGGTGTTTTCACTAGTATTTTCTTGACGAAACTCGCCGGTGGCTTGGGACATGTGTATGTGTGTGTAGACACTAGTAGAAATCTGGCAAGCTTGTGCGAATACGCGCAGAAATCTAGTAGTGAACGACACCAAATCATTAATAATTTTGCGCGAATTTACTCGTTAAAAGGACAATTTCCCAATTCGCATTAAAGAGGTTTGTTTACCTTTGTTAATATAGACATTTTATACGACCCAATGACCGGCGGCGCCCCTTTTGATACTTTACCCAACATATTCTTCTTCAACCCACACTAGCTTAACAGAGAGAACTTGTGTATAGATTACCTTAATATGTGTAGGAAAATATTAATTATATATATATTAGAATATTATTACATGTAGTTCTTCTTCTTCAATAATGGCTGTGAACTTCTATATATGAAGGAGTATACACCAGTGTCGAATTCATTCAACCACTGTGAAAATGTAGAAAATAGAATGTATTTTTGGCAGCAACAATAGATTCATTTGAAAAAAACCATTGATCTTATCTTATTTGCACTACATTGGTACCAAAAGCATGATTTTTATTGGGTCTCAAAACAGAATAGCCAATATACAGGTCAAATATATTCTTCAGAGCTTAGATCCAAAGTTCCACTGCTAAACGATTAATGAGCGATGCATTGTCAGACTGTATACTCGATACAAACTGATGTACAAATAGGGCGAAGTATTCAGTGTACAATTTTAAATCAAAAACAATAAGGACACTTGATTTGATCGGCCCCATCCCTCACGGGCGAGGAGAGATCAAGCAGACAGAAGTATAGAACTATTAACTCTACGCATGTCATTGCTAGTAGCTACGATTACGAGGGAACTGAGCTAGAATCATGGAAAACTAAAATATGTCGCCTTTACATTCTGCAGAAGTTCGACTTGCATTCGTTGACCCATAACCACGTTTTTATAGCTTATGATTCCGAGTAGGGGTGGCAAGATGCAAGGTGATCATGCAGATATAGGGTTTCTTAAAAGAAAGTAGCACTGAATTTAATTGCGGGACTCCATATGCTAGATTGTTCAAATATCGGGACTAAATGCTCGGGGCCCGACCTGGCCCCAAGCATTTAGTCCCGTTATTTGATATGGTTGCGAATGATAGGGTGCTGATATCTCTGTTGCCACCTACTGGAAACACGTGGCATAATTGATGGTCGGTAGACACAGAAATAACATAAATGATAGCTTATAAATAATTGTTCATTTATTTGTATTAGAATCATCATCATTGTCAATCTGGGTCGATCCACTCCTGGATGAAGGTCTCCCCAAGTTGACTCCAAACAATTCAGTTTTTCGCTCGTTGGTGCCATGTGATGCTGCCATGCTTCCTGATTTCATTTATCCAGTGTACATTTGGTCTTTTACTGGGCCTCTTTGGTACCATTGGATTATTTCGGATATCCATCGGGAATCTGACTACATGTCTTGCCCATTGCTACTTCATTTTTTTTCACACCTTTATTACGTCTTCTACCTTTGTTATATTGCAAATCCAGGTGTTTCGTTTATGGTCTCTTTTAGTATATCCCAACGTACATCTCTCCATGCACCTTTGTGCGGTCTGGAGCTGTGTGTTCTTTGCTGCGAGTGTCCGTGTCTCACAGCCATACATAAGTACTGGAAGCATACACTGATTATAGACCTTTCGCTTCAAACGTCCGGACGTTGGAACGTCCAAATGAGAATATTTAGTAGTAAATCACTGTGTTATTCCACTAATTACATTAATTTCCTCTCCACATGTTTCTTACTCATATCCCGAGGCTCTGTTCAGGCTGAATGATCCCGGTTTGTGATGAGAGCTGCGATTATATCAGACTGATGTCATGTTACAGTGCCCAGTGGTAAGTAACACACATGGGCTTGGGCTTAAGAATAGGACTATCAACCATAATCGGCTAACTTTGGTTTTGTAGAGCGTCGTCTCTGTCATTCATACACGTGTTCCGTCACGATTTGTCAGTCATTGTCAAGTGTTCTAGGGTGTGGTCGTGTCCACTTTAAAGTATATGAATGACAGAGACGACGCTCTACAAAGGCGATTATGGCCGACAGTCTCTTTCTTAAGCCCGATGTGTATTACTTACCGCCGGGTACTGTACTTTACTTTGGACCACCCACATTAAAAATGTGTGATATATTTACAAAAATATTTCAATTTACTTTTCCTTTCACATTTTCCGTTGACTTCGGATTTCACAACATTTATTCTCAAATCTTTCATTTAATAATTATTCATAAGTGTCATTAAAAATATTCGGAATTTTTTACCAGCTAATGCGACCTCGAATAATCGAGAGTCAACTGTGTATTAACAATCTCTGACTTGTATCTGTTTTTCAAAAACATGCACCTTAAAAGTGTATATTGGATTAGATTAGATCAGGGGTTTCCAAACTTTTTAGCCTAAGGGCCACACTGACTCCTCCACTAAGTTCCAAGGGCCGAGACTTTACTATGTAATCAAAATAAACTATGACGGGCTGGATACCGGGCATATCCAGCCCGTTACCGTGGGCCGGATTGGTGGTGCTCATGGGCCGGAGTTGTCCCGCGGGCCGTAGTTTGGAGACCCCTGGATTAGATGATAGATACATGTATTAAGTTGACAAAACATCTTTAAGACTTTTACTTAAGTCAAACAAAACGTGCAACGAAGAATATCTCTAAACGAGAACATAAACAACAGCTTGTCAATTTCGAAATACAGACCACAGACCGAAGTTAAGTTTGTGGCATAGTGGAAAAGTCGACATCTTCGTTTTGTTGATTTAGGGTTCCAATTTCAATAGTGAACGATTAAAAATTTTTCTTTATATGTTATATTATTTATAATTATGTCATAGAGGTTTAAAGACGTTGTACAGTACCCGGCAGTAATACATATCGGGCTTAAGAAAGAGACTATCGGCTAACTTCGGCTTTGTAGAGCGTCGTCTCTGTCATTCATACACGTGTTCCGTCGTGATTTTTCAGTCGTCAAGCGTTCTAGGGACAGAGATGACGCTCTACAAAGCCGATTGTGGCCGACAGTCTCTTTGTTAAGCCTGATGTGTATTACTTACCGCCGGGTACTGTAATTGATTTACTAAAACACTTTTTTCCTTTTAAGATAATATGTCCCTACCAGTTTAAGGGTTTTCACCTCATCGTCAGGGGAGCACAAACAAAACTGAATTATATCCGAGCTGGAACCGGCAGATTAGACGCATCTAACGCTAAAAATTCAGAGTGGGAGTTATGGGTGAAGAAAGAAGGAGATAACTTGGAAATGTATATCTTCACCGGGTGTTCATGCCAATACACTGCATTGAGATGAACCCGGTAAACCGCAGCCCAGGCATAATTCAGTCTTGTTTCTATATCCCTAATGATGAGGTTAAAACCTTGAAACCAGTTGGGTCATACCATTATCTTAAGTGGAAGAAACAGTATTATAGTAAATCAATTACAATAATCTTAACCGATCATGTCTGTAAATATGAAACCGGATTTTTTTTATAGAAAATACACATTTATTGTATGAAAATGTTAAAAAATATTTTATTCAAAGTATTGCCCATCGCTAGCTACACATTTTTCCCATCTCTCTGGCAATTTGTGGATGCCACGCCAAAAAAACTGTTGCTCTTTTGAGGCAAACCAATCATTGTGCCATTTTCGTAAGAATTGAAGCGCTGCTCAGCAAGTGCGTGTCCCATCGGTGCAAATAAGTAGTAATCGGATGGAGCCAAGTCTGGTGAGTAAGCAGCATGCGAAAGTATTTGCCAACTAAACGCCTCAATCGTTTCCTTGACCGGTTTTGTTGTGTGCGATGGTGCATTATCATGAAGATGGTGCAATATCATGATCATTGATATTCTGGTCATTTTTCACGCAATGCTTGGTTCAAATCCATAATTTGTTGTCGGTAGCGTTCAGTATTAACGGTTTCGCCAGGTTTTAGCAGCATAATAGATAACGCCCTTCAGATCCTACCAAACATAGAGCATTGTCTTCCGTCCAGCGATTTGGCCTTGCAGTCGATGTCGCAGGTTTGTTTGGAGTTACCCATGATCTTTTGCTATTTTTCATCGCCAGTCACAATTCGATGGAGAAATGATTTTCTCTTGTACTTGGCGAGCAGCATTTCGCAAGTGGTTTTTCGGTTTTCCTGCTGTCTTTCATTCAGTTCATGTGGAACCCATTTTCCCACCTTCTGGATCTTTCCCATGGCTTTCAAACGTATGAAGACGGCTTCTCGTGTCATATTTAATTAATCCGCGAGTTGTTGCGTTTGAGCGTCATCCTCATCCAACAATGCTTGCAATTCGGTGTCTTCAAACTTTCTCAATGGTCTTCCACGTTCTTCGTTTCTCACGTCAAAATCACCACTTTTGAATTTTTTAAAGCACTGATTTACCAAGAGCATGCTCACTGTAAACTTCGACAAGCATTCGATGCGATTCTGCAGCAGTTTTCTTCAAATGGTAACAGAAAATCAATGCTGTCCGCAAATCCCAGTTTTCAGGCATAATAACAGACATGTTAAACGCTATGAAAACATATGTAGTTGTATTAAACGTGTATTGTTGTGAGTTAAAAGTCTTTGACAAATGTAAACACAAGAAAAAGGCGCCAATGACGCAGTTTGACAGTCACTACATCGACAACTAGAGCCAGCTATGATCAAATTCCGGTTTCATATTTACAGACTTGGTAATTTATGGAAAAATTATCTTCATCTTTATTTTGGTCCTGTGGCATGAAATGGTCTAGCTCTTAGTGTAAGAGATATGGGTGGCATGCGCAGCTTCAGGAAACACTTAAAGACAACCTTTTTTGGGACGTTTTATTAAAAGTTACGATGTTATTAGAACACTACACACATACCCTACACTACACCTAAATTCGAATGTGTTACTATCATATATTGAAAGATCTAGAAAGATTTATTTGTAGTTGATCTACCCTTAGTAAGTATTCTTGCCAAATATGTTTTTCTGAATGTATCAGGTCTGTAAATATGATACCGGATTTTTTTTATAGAAAATACACATTTATTGTATGAAAATGTTAAAAAATATTTTATTCAAAGTATTGCCCATCTCTAGCTACACATTTTTCCCATCTCTCTGGCAATTTGTGATGCCACGCCAAAAAAACTGTTGCTCTTTTGAGGCAAACCAATCATTGTGCCATTTTCGTAAGAAGTGAAGCGCTGCTCAGCAAGTGCGTGTCTCATCGATGCAAATAAGTAGTAATCTGATGGAACCAAGTCTGGTGAGTAAGCCGCATTCGAAAGTATTTGCCAACTAAACGCCTCAATCGTTTCCTTGACCGGTTTTGCTTTTGTGCGATGGTGCATTATCATGAAGCAAAATCACATTGTGTTGCCTCTTTTGATATTCTGGTCGTTTTTCACTCAATGCTTGGTTCAAATCCATAATTTGTTGTCGGTAGTGTTCAGTATTAACGGTTTCACCAGGCTAGGGAATATATTTTTGATGTCTTCATCGGATTAGATTGTATCATTATTATACGAGTTGAAGAAATTGCAGGTTTCAATTTAACATTCTTAGGTTACTGGTTCCAATTTCATGCCGAGTCACCGCACTCTGATAATATATGGAATTTTCCAACTTTGTATTTGATGAGATAACAATACATATTATATTTATTTATTTTATTTTTATTAGGAAAACATACAGTGTTTATGTCGGTATTATTACTGATATCTATGGGTTTCGAAACACCATTTAACAGTTTTCGCATATGGTTTCAATATGTACACTTAATTATGTTAGGAGATTGGTAAGAAGGTAGTAGGTAGGCTTTAAGTAATGCTGAAAATTGTTAACCAGGAGACAGTCAGAGATCCACACCAAACCAGTTCCCGCATATGCGCAATCTAATCGAGTTCGTAGAAGAGTTAAATAAATCGAATTCCGGGAAGTCTTCCAGGTTGTTTACGAAGTTAGATGCTCTTACAAAGAATGAATTTTGTCTGCATTCGGTCGCACTAAAGGGGATGTTCAGCCATTTAGTATGTCTCGCGGAGATTCTGGGGACGTTAAGGTTTATGTTTGAGAGTAATTCTGGGGCATCAATGTGATATTGCGCTATTTTCGTTAATAATATAATATCGGCTAATTTCCGTCTTTCGCGAAGTGGTAGGAGGTGTTGTCGCCTGCATCTGGCCTCGTAATCGTTGTCGTATTCTTTGCATTTAAATTGAAGATACTTGACAAATCTACGTTGGATTGATTCTAGCCTGTTAATATATATATCGTACTGGGGGTTCCAGATTTGTGAGCCATATTGGAGTATGCTACGGACGTAAGTGCAGTACAATGTTTTGATATGGAGCCAATATAACTTGTCCATATGTCTTCTACTTTTTTCTTAGTGACAAATCTCTTTATTGAGTGATGGTGATTTAAGATGTGCTAGTTATGTTATGTTATGTTAGGTTGTACTATAGTAAGTCTATAGCTGTGGTCGAATGGTTAGATGTGCTAGTTATGTTATGTTAGGTTGTACTATAGTAAGTCTATAGCTGTGGTCGAATGGTTAGATGTGCTAGTTATGTTATGTTAGGTTGTACTATAGTAAGTCTATAGCTGTGGTCGAATGGTTAGTATTCATGCTGGCATCTCTAGTTTGACTGATTTTTCTCTTAGACCATATTACATCTAATCTCCGTTACCTAATTGGTAAAACACTCGACTTCTTATCCGGGGTTTGCTGGTTATTTTCCTTTTGAAATACAGTTTTTTTTAACCTTTCCTTCCCGGTGTTGGGTATCTTCTACACGTTGCTTCAAATAACCATCAATATCTCTATAAATATAATAAATACAAGGTTAAGATTTTAGGTATTCCTCCATAATATATTTACGCATAGATTTAAAAAATAATATTAATAATAATCAGAATTTATCGACTACATCGTAAGTATTTTCTGAATATCGGAAACAAATTCGCATTTAAACGCTGTGAGTGCCTCGATCTTGGGTCTTGACGATAGGTGAAAAGTATGTGGGAAGCGCGACACTATATTCACATCTCACTTTTGCATACGTCACTGAATAGCGAGGAAAGTTATTGTCTCAACCTCGCAAGCGTAAGCCACTACCGCTCCGCGCTGCAGTAGCTGTTGAGCTTGCAACGAGACTAGACCTACGCCCGTTCCGTGAGCGGTGCCAGATGGTTTTTTAATGTTTTCAGCAAATAAATCTCAATTATTATAATTTTTAACTTCAATTATAATTAATTAAGGGGATTATCTATGAATGTTCTTATTTTTCCGATTTAAAATCGCAAATTTTTGATCGCGTACTCACTACCCAACATCGGAACACGCGTTTCATTTTTATCACCGTAAGGGAAGGGTTAATTTCCAGTTTGCTTTTCATTTAAGGCCTCTTTAACCCTTCCTTCTCTGTGATGTGTAACTAGTACATATTGCTTCTAAAATTTTTAATATCTCTATAAATATAATTAATACTGGGTTAAAAATTTAGATATTCCTCCGTAATACATTTACGCATTGAATGAAAAAAATAATATTAATAATAATTAGCACGTATCGGTCACATCAGAGATATTTTGTGGAAATCGGGAATAAATTCACCAATATAATCAAACATGTGCCAGTGTGTGACGTAGGTATATTCATTCTAAAAAACCGCTATGGATGAGAAGCGACGCTATTCACGTCTCACTCATTCTACTTCGGTATATGGGAACGCAAGAAATAGAATCTCAGTTCGCTCAGTTCTCTCGCTTCAGTAGCTCTCGGGCATCCGTTTTAGGTGGTCACTTCGTCCCTTTAGCGAACGTCGGCCGATGTTTTTTTCATGTTTTCAGCAATAAAATTTCTATTATTATCACTTTTGACTTCAAATTTAATTATTTTAAGCGATTGGCTATGAATATTCTTATTTTTCCGATTTTAAATTGCTCATTTTTACATGTGTATTGATGTGTATTGAATATACATCACCGAAACGTGCAGATTTTTTTAGCACAGGAAGGGAAACGTTAATGTCTTTCCAGTTGGTTGACAGTTAAAATAAAGCAATATAAATAAAATATCCTCCGCATCATTCTACCTCTTAAATATAATATTATCATAATGTAATGGTAATTTGTTCTAACATAATATGATATATTCTACCCCTTAAACATAATATTATCATAATGTAATGGTAATGTGTTCTAACATAATGTATTCTACCCCTTAAATGTAATATTATCATAATGTAATGGTAATGTGTTCTAACATAATATATTCTACCCCTTAAATATAATATTATCATAATGTAATGGTAATGTGTTCTAACATAATGTATTCTTCTGTTTATTTTTATTTCGCTGCCAATATTATTTTGAATGGTAATAACTTAAAGATTAAATGCAAATGTTACGCAATCATGTTTTAAATTTCTCAGATAAGATTACATTCACCATTTTAGTTCAGTATGTATTGTAGATTTCTGTCAGTTGCCATTCAACACCTCTGTACTATTATACATTTCTGTACGGAATACATACACATGTAATACCATCACGCCAAATCCCTGTCACTGTAGGCAGAGAAGACAGAGCACCACATTTTTCTATCTCGCCACACATACTTAGCCTCTTTCACCATTTCTGTAACTTTCTATGTTTCCTTCTTTTAAAAATATCATTTACTTGATCCAACCATACTATCCTTGGTCTTCCTCTATTTCCTACTCACATTTGTGCTCCATATTTGTTCTGTTAGCATTTCTTCATTCGTTCATTCATTCCACATGCCCAAACGACTATAAGAAATGACTATAAGATACACAGACACATGTATTAATGTTGAACAGAAGATGACTTTGCTCACTCCAGGAGACTAGGGAGTCTAGGTCCTGTTGTAACTGTGCACAGTCGGGAGGTGAAATGATCTTTTTGAAAATTTTCAATTAGTCAGCGAACAATAAACATGTCGAGTGACTTATGGAATTTTGAATGTCGTATATTAATATGAGGAATAGCAGGGGACCTAAATTACAATGTATAAAATTCCTTCTTTATGTATATGGTGGACAAGACTGTCTTAACTGGTATTTTTTATTTTCAGAAATGGAAGAAGAGGTAACTGTGGACACATCTCTTGATTTACCGGAGAAAGATGCCAAAATTAGAAATAGGGAATTAAAGTCTTTAATGGACTCTGCAAAAGAGTCGAAAATAATCAATGAATTCACGCAGGTTACAAATAAAATGAGAAAATCTAGAAAGGAGAACTTTGATTTGTCCCTGCAAGTTGGGCCCCCTTCAGTTGAAAAAAGCAGCAGGCCGAGTAGTGCTAATTCAAGCTCTAGCGAGCTATCGGGGAAGCAGCACGAGATTAAGAGATCTATGCGGTCGCAGAATACCGAATTTGTGATGAAACAAAAGAAGTTCTTGAAGTCTGTGTCCGGGAAGGGTGAATTGTTGAATGAAACTAGTGACGGTGAAGATACACTTTATTCGAAAGCATCCGATGTGAGTTTGAGCGATAAAGGAGTCCGGTCACCTCGAGCCAAAGTGAGTATATGTACTATTTCATTTGTTTACTATCATTTCATTTGACACTTATCCGTAAAACAATCTGGCGGGCTTATTGCCCGACAAAAGTAAATGAAGGAAGTTACGTGGTCACAAAAAATATTCAAATTATTACTCTTCTTTTTCTTCTCAATGTCATATCAGGTCCCCCCAACGTTGAATATCACTTGAGAGTAGATATCTTTGTCCCCGGCAGCCCGAAAAAGATCTCCAACGCCCCTTATGCCAGTCCAATCACGTATATTGCGGAGCCGGGAGATTTGCCTCCTGCCAACACCTCTTCGGCCTTCTATTTTGCCTTGGATGATCAGGTGCAGTAATTTGTACTTTGCTCCTCTAAGTACATGACCCAAGTAGGACACCTTTCGGATTTTAATATTAGTCATTCTCTATAGTAACTCTCTATCAACTTTGGCTCTTTGAAGAACTCTCGTGTTGCTGACCATATCCGTCCAGGGTATCCGGAGCATTCTCCGGTGCATCCATATTTCGAATGTTTATTATTATTATTACTCACCTGTACAAAATTCATGAACAATCAATATACAAAGTAAAATAACAGTAAGATATCATCAATCAAAGTAAAAAAAAAAGGGGATGGTGGAGGGGAAAGGAAAATCGATAATGAATCATGTCACACTACTGACTTGAAATTAAGAGATTTTCAGTCACTTTTTAGAACGTGCCAGTGATTGACATTAGTTGGTAACCGGTTCCAGAGTCCCAATCGTGGACAGTAAGGGATGGCATAAATAAAGAAGAGTGATGAACTGGGGAAACCAAAGGCGTTCTGAATTTTACAGTTTTTATATAAATTTTTCAAATCATATTTTAGTCCTTATAACCCCAATGTGCCGTTTTATCGACACGCCTTTACTAAACTAAAAAATTCGTATTTTGGATCTGTCGTTGCGGCACTTTTAATGTAAATTTATTGCAACGGTAATAAAATGCTTAAAAACATGGAAACAAACTCTTTTCGGTAAACTATGCGCTTGAACAGTACTATTTTTTAAAGTCTGGACACATAGGCTGTACTTGAGAAAATGTAGCATGGCCCCTGTGACAGTTCATAACTTTGCCCCAATACAACCTTGTAACGACGTTCAGTAATTTTAATTACTTTATCAACTTTAATATAAGCCTCGATTCTAATAAATAGCAAGTTATTTAGGTAAATACATTACATAAAACTAACAATAATGACAAATTAATACATCTTGTTACAAATTAGCAAAAATGTGACAGTTTGTTAAAATCAAGTAATATTTGGCGACGTTTGTCAAAAGTCACTACGTTAGTCCGCATTGGCTAGGGATGGGGTATACGATAATTGAATTTAAAATTTTTTTATACTTAAAATTAAATGTTCGTAATTAGTATTAATTCATAGTAGATCGTGGCCTATTTAAATATAGATACAAATCATACAATACATTAGAAAGTCAGTATAATGAAAATTAGGAATTAAAACGTCAGCTTAGAGAAAAACAATTTTTCTAATTATAAAAATACGATTCGATTTGCAAAATAAAATGATTTTACCCCATCCTTTTGAGACATGACATTTCAAATGTCACAGGGACCATTCTACATTTTCTCAAGTATAGTATTTATATTTTTATAAATATAAAATAAATATACATATATAGAAAAAAAATGTATACACACTTTTACACCATGACATTTACTTGAACTTGCTGCGGGAATTTGTCATATTACGCATTTGTAAGGAGTATCATATAGGGATGAGGTCTTATATTTCTAGCAAGATGGTGCACCTCCCCACTACCATCGGGGTGTGAGGGCCTATCTTGATGGAAATTTACCCAACAGGTAGATGCAGCATTGAATACCCCTCGTGCTCCCCAGACCTCACGCTAATGGACTCTTTATAAAAACCCATCAAAGATTATGGTTCAAAACTGGCAACAGTTGATGAATTGAGAGCAGTTATTGAAAGAATATACGCCCAAATACCAAAACAAACTAATCCACACTATTAGCAGTGCATGGACCAGAATTACAAAAGAAACCTTTGGAGATCTTCCGATGTGTGATAGTAACACATTCATAGTCTATGTGTAGTGTTCGTATAACATAAATTTTGATAAGACCTCCCAGAAAGGGTTGTCGATAAGTGCTTCCTAAAGATGCACACGTCACCCATATCTCAGTAGACAGTAAAAGGTAGACTATTCCTCATCATAGGACCAGCAATGGCAAAAGCTCGATCATATAATACCCAGCCCTATTGGATCGATTTTTCAAAATATCATTCAATTGATCCATCCATAACTTCCTTGGTCTTCCTCTCACATTTTCACTATATACAAGGCATATCCAGAAAGTAAGTGTACTGAGGCTCTCACGACCGGATGGATTTTATTTTCGACATGTTGGCTACACTTCCGTGTAGCCTGACCCTTCCCCTCCGCAACGAGACCGGTTCGAGGTCAGTACGTTGAGAAATGTCGACGCGACAACACGCTTCGTGAAAAATGTCAATCCAATCTCCCGCCAAGTTGAATCGAGTGGAGGCCGGGCAAGAGTTTTTGAGGCGCTGCAAACTCCATGGAGATGAATTTCTCCGCTCCATCGTTACTGGAGATGAAACTTGGGTTGCACACTACACGCCTGAAACCAAAAGGCAGTCTCAACAGTGGCGTCACACCTCTTCACCCTCCGCCAAAAAGTTCAAAACCACAATTTCAGCCAAGAAAATCATGGCATCTGTGTTTTGGGACTGTCAAGGCATAATTTTAATTGAATATATGCCTCAAGGGGAGACCATCAACTCTGCAAGATACTGTGAGACCCTAAAAAAATTGCGGAGGGCGATTCAGAACAAGAGGAGAGGCATGCTGACAAAGGGAGTCTGCCTGCTGCATGACAATGCCAGACCACACACGGCCAACGCCACGAAGGAACTGCTCGCCTCGTTTAAATGGGATGTCCTGAACCATCCCGCGCATTCCCCTGACCTTCAGATTACTATCTCTTTACCTCCCTGAAGCTGTACATGGGGGGAAAAAGGTATTCAACCGACGAGGAGGTAAAGGAGGTGGAGAAGTGGACGGAGGGGTTGGTGGGAAACTACTTCGAGGAAGGCATCAAAAAGTTGATACCCCGCTTCACCACCTGCATTAAGAGGAATGGCGACTATGTCGAAAAATAGCTGACATATGTACTACGGTAACCACGTAATTTTTTTGTTTAAATAAAAAAAATTGTTACCTACAAAAATTCAGTACACTTACTTTGTGGATATGCCTCGTATATAAAGATGGAATTAACTAATAATAATAGTAAGCCAATCAAGATAGTCAACGTGTATTTATCACCTGTAATTGTTGGTGAAAGTTTATAAAGTATTTTTTTTTAAACTTCTAAATGTACACATTTTTATGAAATAATATGTCAATCAAAAGGAAAGGAAGGGATGGCGGAGAGGAAAGAAAAAGAAAAATCAGGAATGAAACACGTTATTTTACTGACTAGAAATTAAGAGTTTTTCAGTCGCTTCTTAAAGCATGCCAAAGACGGAGCGAGTCTTATATTGGTTTGTAATTGATTCCAGAGTCTCACTGCATGGACAGTAAAGGACAACGTAAAGAAAGAGGAGCGGTGAACTGGAAAGGCCAATAAACAATCTCTGTTTGAGTGTAGCGCTAATCCATGATTGGAAAGACGCTGAAAATTTTCGGCGAGTTTTCGGCGAAATTTCCATCCCATTAGGCTGAACATAATTTGCAAAAAATAACTATCAATTTCCATTCTTTTTCTTAAAATTATACAGAACTAATTATTGACTTACCAGAGATTGTGAATATAACACTTAAAAAAGTTTTTATTAATAAAACTGAAAAATTTAAATTTGATATTTGTTCAAGGACCAATATCAAATATGCAAAGAATATTTCACTCCAGAGCAAGAAACAAAGAAGAAATATGTACAAAGAAGAAATAAGTACCTAGTTTTTGTTCCCTATTGTACATAAAATAGTCCGATTTTGATATAAAATAAAGAAAAAAATTACGCAAAAGCACTTAAAAAATAAAAATAGTATAATTTCCATGCGAGGTAAAAATAATACAAAAAAAACATGAAAAAAGAACAAACATACAAAAATACTGAGATCGCGAACTTTATAAACAAAGCCTAAGGATTTCTGCTTCAACTTGAAAAAGGGACAGCCCTAAATGGTGACGTATACAGCTGTCAAATGAAACTGTCTTCGAAATATGTCGATAAGTGGTTCAAAGATGATTTGAAACATTATAAAATGTTCGTATATGATTTAGATAGATGTCAGTGCGTGTGCTGATTTATAAATTTGTCAATAATATTTAGTTTGTAACGCAGTAATTAGGTACCAAAGTATTGAAGAGATATCTCGCCACTGGCATGACGCGTACGTAGAGATGTATGAGACAAGATATCTCATCTCTGGCAGTGAACCGGTTAAAAAAGTTAAGCACTACTGTCAATCAAATGAATGAAAAATAAATTAATTTAACCTTTCCTTCCCTGTGTTGGGTATCTTCTACACGTTGCTTCTAATAACCATCAATATCTCTATAAATATTATAAATACAAGGTTAAGATTTTAGGTATTCCTCCATAATATATTTACGCATTGATTTAAAAAATAATATTAATAATTATCAGAATTTATCGACTACATCGTAAGTATTTCGTGAATATCGGAAACAAATTCGCATTTAAACGCTGTGAGTGCCTCGATCTTGGGTCTTGACGATAGGTGAAGAGTATGCGGGAAGCGCGACACTATATTCGCATCTCACTTTTGCATACGTCACTGAATAGCGAGGAGCTCAATTGTCTCAACCTCGCAAGTGTAAGCCACGCCCGAGTTAGCCACCAACCCTGCCGCGCCGCAGTAGCTGTTGAGCTGGCAACGAGACTAGATCTACGCCCGTTCCGTGAGCGTTACCAGATGGTTTTTTAATGTTTTCAGCAAATAAATGGGTTAAACAACCCTTATTGTTTTTCTTCATATAAAATGTAAGAATTTACCACGGACACTTCTAATCCCCAAAAAATAGTTTTCGCCACCATTTCAATGTTTTTCTCAGAAATGAGTAGGCTGCGGGCGAGACTATATCGATCGGTAGTATCCATATCCACACCTTCCATATATTGGGTGCAATCAATTACCATATCTGGTTTTATAATCATTTCTTCTTTTCCATCTCCAATTATTCTCTTTACAATTTGACTGTCATTAGAATAAACATTAGTGTACAGGGTCACAATTAGCTTGTCTTTCCAGCCAAGGAACAACTGATTATTTTTTACACATGTGACGGTTTATCCGGGCTTTAATTTAGGATTTTTTTTATTGATAATATAATATTTTTTCTATTCGTCATTATGGGGCCGGTTAAATGTGATTTTAATTTAAGAAAAACTTCGCCCAATTAAATGTTTGTGTAAAGCTGATCAGTAAATATACGAGGGTCATCCAGAAAGCGCCAGCTCTTTCAGCCAATTCTTCACAGCTTCCTCGACCTCCTGATCGTTGGAAAATTGTTGGAGTGTAGTGACACACCCACGTCTCATCCCCCGTCACGATAGAGTTCAGAAAAGCTTCTCCCTCCTGTGCAAAACGATCCAAAAATTCACGCGTGGCGGTCACGCGATTTTGACGGTGCTCCGGTGTGAGCATTCTGGGCACCCATCTCGCACACAACTTCTTGTAACCAAGTTTTTTCCGACACAATATTACCAAGTAGACTTTGAAAAATGTCAGAAAATTCTTTGTGAAGGTCGTCAAGCGTCACACTGCGGCGGTCATTTCGAACTTGTTCTTCAATTTTTTGCACAAATTCGTCAGAAATCACTGCCTTGCCTCGTCGTGAGTATCAGTACGGCCTTCTCTGAACAACCTAACCCACTTCGTGACATGTTGTCGACTCATCACATCACTACCATAAACTTCCACGAGCTTCCGATGGATATTCGCGGCGGTATTGTTCTGCAAAGTCAAAAAACTGATGACTACGCGGGTCTCGCAGACCTCTCCATCGGAAGAATTTACTGTGACTGAACAAAATGGCCAACAAACACGCGGGACCAAACAAACTGACCGTTAGGATTCCCCCTACACGCCAGGCGCACCAACTTCGAAATAAAAAATTTCCCCCCGGCCTCAGTTACATCCATTGTAACCTTAGTTTCTGGATGACCCTCGTATATTAACCTTAAGCTCCCGGAATACAATTTAATAAATCATTATACAAGTGCAGAACAATTCTTGATGTAAATGTGATATCAGGTCTAGTAATTGATTCGTGGTTAAGGAGCCATAATATGGAACAATAGAATAAGCATAACTAGAACCTGAATCCGCTAAAATATATTATATATTCTGGTACCCTATTTGGATTTTAAGCCATAAAATAAATCCTGCCTTTAAAATTCGTTACTGACTCATCGACCACTATCTATCTCTTGCGGTGCTTCATATTATGCTGTCTACACTTGTTATCTAAATATACATTAGATGATCTTTAAGATTCGATTAATCTCAGTCTTGTATGTAGTATTATCAAAATTTGATGCACAATAACTTTTGATCCCATCAACCGATCAAGATGAAATTAGGCAAATATGTTCAAAGTGTGGAAATTTCCTGTGGGTCTTATCAAATTTTAGTCAGTATTTCTCATACTTTTTAGAGGGGAAAGCATTTTTTAAGTGACACTCCTTAACTAACCAACTAATTCTAACGGAAATTGGCAGAGATTTTACTCACATTGCAATATAGCTGTTTGTATCTTTTTAACATGGGCTCTCGACCATTTTGGGGAGGGGAATCTCAGCCTTTTAAGTTTGTTTTTAAGATTAACAAGTATTAGATTAGTATAAAACTATAGAGCGAGGCTTCCGATATATTTTTAATGGGAAACTCTTTTTTAAAATGACTTGTTTAAAAGTATCTGATTAAAATAAAAATGAACAAATGAGTTGATCTGGTGGCAATAAAGTTGAATGTTTATTTTTTTTCGAGCTGCGCTCAAGTTTTTTTAGTTCAACTGTTTACGTTAAATAAGGCTAATTTTAAATATTTCGCCATTTTGGGATTAGTTGATATTTCTGCCATTTTGGGATTAGTTGATATTTTCGTCATTTTGGGATTAGTTGATATTTTCGTCATTTTGGGATTAGTTGATATTTCTGCCATTTTGGGATTAGTTGATATTTTCGTCATTTTGGGATTAGTTGATATTTTCGTCATTTTGGGATTAGTTGATATTTCTGAACTTCTTCGATATTTTTGGCTAAATTGAGTTGTCCGGAAAATAGTTTCCTATATCTCGGATAGATGTTGATAATTTCATTCCAAACGTACTTAATGTATTTTGTTATGAAAGGTAATAGTTAAGCGCATTTTTCAGTCATTGTTTATCCAAATTATTGTACTTGAGCGTTTTTACGTCATTTTAAAAATGAAGCAAAATAAGTATTTTTTTTTTAAATGTGACAAATAAAAAAAAGTGATGTACAGTGGTGATGATGGAATAGTAATCGTATGTGCAAATGTGTTGGGAAAAAATCGTAATGGTGATGCGGCACTTGAAGATGAAAGCCGATTACCACTGATTACGGCGAAACCGAGGCTTTGATCGAGAATACTAAAGCCAGCGCTCTACGACACGGATTGCCGAGATACCGCAAACCACCGTTCACGACCATATAGTGAAGTTTGTTGACGTGAATCGTTACGAATTTGACTTAAAATATGAAATTACTTCCCGAATAACATATTCTTTGTCATTTTTTCCATTGTGGAGAGAAATTTAAAAACAAGTATCCCTCGTCATACGTGATTTAAATTAAATTTAAAAAATATTAAAGTTGATCTGAATTTTGCAATCGCTCCGGCCTCGGCCACACAGGTAGGAGCCTAGCTTGATGATAAGAGCTATGCTGCGAGCTAGGCGACATATCCTAGCGAACCAACGCACCGCATACTATCGCAATGGCCACACCGCACGCTTCGCGTCCACGTTGCATGACGATTAATCACCGAGTAAATCTCCTAGCGAACAGACGTTTGGGTTAATTTTATGGTGTCATCGTGATTTTACAAGATGGCGGAAGTTTTAATAACAGCTGTGTATAAAAGGGAGCCTTTGTGGAACCCGTCGAGCAAATTATACAAAAATGTACCTTTAATAAAATCACTTTGGAATGAAGTTGCACATGAAGTAAATAAAGATGGTAAGTTGTAATGAAATTGGTTAGTTTTGAGAGTGACATCATGTGTTGACTCAACCGCTCCCGACTGTCAAATGAATTTGTGCGTAGCACCTGGTGTATGAGTTCACCTAGTGTATGAGTCACGTAAAACCTAACTTACCACCTAACGAAGCACTTTGGTGTGGTCTCGGCCTCCGTAAACGTATACTATAGTTTCACATTTTTTTTAAAAAGATAACTGAAATTTTACAAAATACATCTTGAAGACAGCAGGGAAAATGATAATCCAAGAAGGCTATGTAGGCATTCTAATTGAACATAAAAATTATAATGTTTTTTTATCAAGTTCTTTTTTTCGTTTGAAACCAATCATCTCACCCAGATCAATTCATTTGACGCGTTTTTTAGTTACGTGGGTTTTTCTAGTTGTATTGAGAAATATCTTTGAATATTTTCCGTTTTTTTATGTTTTATTATAATAATATGTACTTATTTGATGTAATTTTTAACCATTTCCACTATTTTTTATCAGTTTCCACTGTCCTACTCATTTGTCACTTGAAACCATTAAAGTTAATTCCTCAATTATTTATTAAATGTACTGATATGGCCGTGTAAGGATAAGGCTCAAAGCTTTTAAGAAAAAAATACCGTAGCTTCTTCTGTAAAAGTATTTGTGCTTTTATAACTTTATGAAGGAAATATTTTGATAGCTGTAAAGAATATGTTGTAAAATTAAAAAAAAAACAATTTAGAAATTTGTAAAATATAACTATATAAAAAAAAACATTTGCATAATTAACCTTTAAAATTAATTATATTTAAAATTTTATGTCATCTCCCGCGTTTCTAATGGAAGTATAGAGTAATGATTAAAGTATCCGTTGTTAGAATAAGTTAAATATCGTATTCTTACCAACATGAATGTGAATTGTATTTTATCTATGGTTGTTCACTCAGTACCTACCTACCCATGAATTAAAAAGTCGTGTTTGCCAATGTTTAGTTCTGGCAACAAAAATGCAGCTTGTGAATTTCGTCTTTGTTGAACGGGTTTTTTATTTTCAAAGTAATTTTGTTGATCAACAAAACGTGAAACTTAATAGTTAACACCAGCCACAGCTCATGGCAAAAAGTGACTTGAGTATGCCGAATGTCGTTGTTGAGCCTTTAGAGTTCAATCGAGACTATTTGGTTTTTGATTCTTTTGAGAAAGCTCTCAGGAAGATAGGTGTATGTATAATATAATATATATTCTGTGTAGAACACTTGCAATGTTTTCAGAATAATCTATTGTAAGTTGTGATATTTACGAATACGTTGTATGTTAATGAGTAGAATTATTTTTAGGTTAGATTATATTATCATGCTGTTTTGTTGACAAATGTGAACACTGGATATTTTCACTTAAATAAATCTTGTAAGTTCAATGAAGGAATTTTACATGAATAAAAAAAAAAAAAAAAAAAATATATATATATATATATATATATATATATTATATATATATATATATATATATATATATATATATATATATATATATGTATATGTATATGTATATGTATATGTATATGTATATGTATATGTATATGTATATGTATATGTATATGTATATGTATATGTATATGTATATGTATATGTATATGTATATGTATATGTATATGTATATGTATATGTATATGTATATGTATATGTATATGTATATGTATATGTATATGTATATGTATATGTATATGTATATGTATATGTATATGTATATGTATATGTATATGTATATGTATATGTATATGTATATATATATATATATATATATATATATATATATATATATATATATATATATATATATATATATATATATATATATATATTTTATAAATATGGAGATATTCCGATTTGTTATTGCACAATAATGCGGCAATCGTATTTTCACAATAAGTTACTTGAACATTTTTCATTTATTTTCTTATTTCAAATTCTCTATGACTGGGTTGACTTATGTTAAAGTGGGTATTTACATTATTGTTTATTTCAACTTTGAGGAATTATTTAAAAAAAAAAACTTTTTTCATTCACCTTATTCCATACGTTCGGAGTCGGCTGCTTGGACCTTCTTCTTCAATATCTCTCTGTCTCGATAGTCAGTCAGGGATAGTCCAAGTCTCGTCATATCCTCCATTCTCTTATGTGGGCTTTCTTGTGTCTCCCTCTGCATCTATTTGGGAGTTCCTAATTCGTGGCTGTCTTTAGCTTAGACCAGTGTTTACCAACGTTTTTTGTGCTATATCCCACCTAAGCCTTTCTAAAATTCTTATGCCCCCCCTACGTAACGGTGACGCCACAAAGCGATCAAAATACGGCTAAGCGGTTGCGGAAAAAGGGTTAAACTTTAACCCTTTTGTCGCGGCCGCTTTGTCGTGGAACCCCTACGTAACGTAACATATATATCATTTTTAATATTAAAAAATTGAATTGTTCATTAAAGAAACTTAAATGATGGGTTTTAGGAAGAAATCACTAGGAAATAAGCAAACACAGGAAGTAAATTTTCAAAACATATAATGGAGAACTGAAATTTGTATCGACAAGAGTTTTATTTGTTCCTTGAAGTTATTTATTTAATATATTTAGTTTTTCAAAGATATCGACTAAATAACTCACAAATGTCTTACCATCGACCGTTAACAGATACTTCATTTCAGGTTTGTCGCTTAAAAAATCACTAAGAGTATCAACTAGTTCCATAAATCTTTTCAAGCAGTTCCCTTTCGAGAGTCATCTTACTTCAGTGTGAAGTAAAAGTCTCACATAGTCTGCTCATGAACCACAATATAGAAATATGATTATGTTGTTTATAGTTAAGGCATTAACGTTGTGGAGGTTTAAAGACATTGTAATTTATTTTTATCAAACACTGTTTATTCCACTTTTTTGTGACGGTATAACCCTATCGGTTTCAAGGCTTTCACCTCATCTTCAGGGGAATGCAAACAAGACTAAATGCTGTTCGAACTGGTACCGATATACACGCTTCAACGGTTGAGGGATGAGGGAGGCATGGGACAATTTCGGCCAAGAGCGGAGAGATTTTTGGGAAATAACTGTTCAACAGATGTTCGGATCGGTGTACTGACTTAGAAATTTGTAGGGCCTCTAATCTGTCCAATTTATTTCCGTTACTACTGATATGTAAGAATTTGGCATCATCGATAGAAAAATTATGGTTTTCACGGTGACAATGATTAGCCATTTCAGAATAAATTAGTGGATTTGTTAAGGCGGATTTGTGTTCACGAAATCTCTTTTCAAAAGATCTTCCTGCATTCCTATATAGAAATTATCACAGTCAGCACATAAAAGTTTATACACACCGCTGTTGCTAAGTATTCCATTCCATTCCAATGGAATACTTAGCAACAGTGGTGTGTAGATTTTCAGATTGGATTTTTGTCATTCCAATGTCCGTATCTGGTGTGCCTGGCTTGTATTCAGTCTCTTTTACAATTTATTTATACTTTTTAATTTTTTCTATGAAATATATAAAGCGATTTCCTACCTAACTAGGCATATGCCTGTCCTGAGGCAGGTTCAAAGAAAGAAAAATCAATAAAGCGTCACTTTTATCTATTACACACTTATTCTCATGTACATGTATGCAAACAACACCAGCATGTATGCAACAAACACGTATATAAATCTCTACTTAGTGTGGTCTTTGCCCGTAACTCTATCCTGAAAGGTTTCTTCTAGGTATGTTGGGATACTACCTTCTAAGCGTGAGGAGGGATGTGACGGTCTTTTCTTATACGAGACATATCCAGAAAGTAAGTGTACTGAGGCTCTCACGACCGGATGGATTTTATTTTCGACATGTTGGCTACACTTCCGTGTAGCCTGACCCTTCCCCTCCGCAACGAGACCGGTTCGAGGTCAGTACGTTGAGAAGTGTCGACGCGACAACACGTTTCGTGAAAAATGACAATCCAATCTCCCGCCAAGTGCGAAATACGCGGCGTCATCCGTTATCTCGTTTGGAAGGGAAAACCTCCGGTCGAGGTTTATAATGAGGTGAAAACTGCATATGGTGATAAAACTATGAATCGTACGAGTGTGTACAAGTGTTTTTCAGTTTGAAATTTGTT
The DNA here is from genome assembly GCA_949825065.1 of Odontocerum albicorne. NCBI lineage: Eukaryota > Metazoa > Arthropoda > Insecta > Trichoptera > Odontoceridae > Odontocerum > Odontocerum albicorne. Next base: position 985,818 of record OX463860.1, on the reverse strand, counting down.
CCCAATTGGTAACATTGGTACATCAGACTTATGATAATTTGTAAAACAATCCATATGCATTCCGCGGTCGCAGCCAACACATTGCTTTCTGGAGTTCTTCTTACATACAGCACATGTTTTTTGTTTATAATCGGGATTTTTTCCATGGTTTGTAATAACATGATGTTCTTTTAATATTTGTAATAACACGATGTTCTTTTAATATATGATATAGGTGGTCTGTCTACCTGGAAGTTTCAGATCCGAAATATGTTCGAGAAACTCTGCGGACAAAATCAAAATACGGTCATTTCTCGTGTGATAAAGAGTACAGCACATACGCATTGTACATATACATCGCAACATCAATAGAATTTTTAAAAAGTCTGAAGTACCACTTTTTGCCTCTAATTCTTATGTTGTATTTATTTGCATGGCAGTCCAGCTTATCCACTCCTCCCATCAACTTATTGTACTGGGTTATGGCATATAGTTGCAGAACATCCGTTTTTTTCTTTTCTGTTTTATCATATCTCTGAACAGTTACCATTGGATGAATCTTTTGATGATTACTCAGAATCTTCACACAATTGTTGTCTCTCTATGTAAGAGCAAGTATTTCATTTTGTTTGTCCAACCTGTAATCAAAAGAACCTTTACTTTCCTTTTTCATAACATCACTATGGACATTTATTCAGACGATTAATCCTGGCTGTTCCTGTGGCACGCATGTTCATTTGACTGAGCATTGTCGAAATACAGCTCATGGTCTTCTGGAAATTCCAAAATACCTACCATGGATGTAATTACTTTATCTTCTAGACTCCTGAGGTCTTTTGTTAATGGATCTTTTTTTCCTTGATACAACTCTATTTAATAACAATATCCGGTTTCTGCGCAAGCCATCACCCACGGTTTCAATCCAAATCTAATGGGTTTTCTCCGAATGAATTTTTTTAAAAATGACTGCCGTAGTAACGAACCACTTGTTCATCTATGGATAAGTATTTGGAAAAAATAATAACTTTCAAAAATTCTCGATAAGCTTGTTGATTAACGGTGATATCTTGAATGCTTTATCGGTGCGCGAGTTTTTTATTTTATCATTGTCATTGAAGTATAAGAATCGTTTTATCTCCAAATATCTATTACGAGGCATACAACTTCTTATAATGCGCCGGTTTATATTGTCATCTTCGAACCAATACATCTTCTCTTGTGGTAAAGTATGGTAGCCAGTGAATAACAGAATTCCAAAGAATTTTCGAATGCAGTTCTGAGAAAGAGAAAAATCATGGTAGTTTTTTTGTTGTATAACATATATCGCATACTTTCTTGAACAATATTGTCAAAAAACAGACTCATCAAAGAAATACTCAAATATCTCACGAGGTTCAAGGTTATGGAACAGATTTTTCAAATCATCTTTTATAATATCACATCGCTTATTTTCTGAAAATATTTTGGTATAATTTGCATCCATCTTCTGCCAACGAGGTGTTTGAAAATTGTATGTACTTGGAAGTTACAACTGGTTTCCGTACGCAAACGTTTGTCTCGAGATGGTGTAGGGTGTATGTAGTTAGAGTCTTCCGTGTTCTTCGATGCATATTGAAGTTCTATTCCTCCTGGAAAGTCTTTGGGAAATTCGTTATCTTCTAGAATGTCATCGCTCATATCTTCACAATCTGTCAACTCATCGAGGTCTGGAGGCAGCTGAACGATGTCAGTTGGCTCGTTATCCTGAAGATCCTTATTTTGCGATACTTCTTCCAAACATGCTTCTATCTCCTACATTGTCAAACCTCGCAGTGTAGACATGATGGGCTTTTGTATCTACAAAAATAAAATTAGAAAGTTTGACTAGATCAGTCCCAGTACCTATGATATATGATATACTGAAGTGTCAAAGGGCCAATGTTCCCATTTGGGAACAGCAGTAAATAACTAATATTTCAATTCAATGATTTTTTAATGAATTCATATAAGCAGAAAACAAATCATATAATATTTTAGAAAAAATGCAATACTTACGTTTTGGTTTTAAAAAGGATTCATTGGTAAATTTGTGATCTCTGGTTTAACGCGACGTAACCACTAGATCCGGCGTTATTCTCACAACTGACGACTAGTGAGTAATCACAATTAAGTAGATAGAGGATGTCAGGCCGCAAATAGTGATGTGCAACACTGCACACTTTTAATACAATTATAATAATATATTCAATAAAAAGTCGAGTTCGGTACCAGTGTCCCAAATGGGAACATTGGTACCGAATCGGTTAAAATAAGAACATTCAGTGTTCTATTGTAAAATTGAAAGTAAATGTATAATTAGAATATTCAGTGATTGATTTGGAATTGAAAGTCAGCTTAAAATTAGAACATTCAGTGTTCAACTTTGAAATTGAAGGTCAACTTATAATTAGAATATTCTTGTTCAACTTTGAAATTAAAGGTCAACTTATAATTAGAATATTCAGTGCTCAAATTTATAATTGAAAGTCAAATGCATAGTTAGCATTCAGCTTTAAAATTGAAAGTCTATGTATGACGAGCATATGTATGTGAGTGAAAGTAAGTGGAATGGTTTTGAGTCCTTTGATTTGACAGGAAATCTAATTTTGGTTGACACCTCGGGATACTGGTGGATGGTGCTCTGAGTGGAAAGGGAAATTATCTAGTTATGTGCTCTACCGATTCAAACATTATATGACACATCCACAATCTGTCGAGTCACTGGTTGTTAACATGCAAATTAATTTGGCTTTTACTTAGTGGAACTCCATATTATAATATTTAACAATTAATTAGTTTGTTATTCCAATGATTACAGTATAAGTACATTAACCTTTCCTTCCCTGTGTTGGGTATCTTCTACACGTTGCTTCTAATAACCATCAATATCTCTATAAATATTATAAATACAAGGTTAAAATTTTAGGTATTCCTCCATAATATATTTACGCATTGATTTAAAAAATAATATTAATAATAATTATAATTTAACGACTACATCAAGGGGTATTTTGTGAACAAATTCGCATTTAAACGCTGTGAGTGCCTCGAACTTGTGTCTTGAAGATAGGTGAAGAGTATGCGGGAAGCGCGACACTATATTCGCATCTCACTCTTGGATACTTCACTGAATTGCGAGGAGCTCAATTGTCTCAATCGTCGCAAGCGTAAGCCACGCCGGGAGTAACCCACTACCGCTCCGCACCGCAGTAGCTTTTGGGCTTGCAAATAGATTAGACCTACGCCCATTCCGTGAGCGTTGCCAGATGGTTTTTTTATGTTTTCAGCAAATAAATCTCAATTATTATAATTTTTAACTTCAATTATAATTAATTAAGGGGATTATCTATGAATGTTCTTATTTTTCCGATTTAAAATCGCTAATTTTTTATCGCGTACTCACTACCCAACGCCGGAGCGCGCGTTTCAATTTTAGCACCGTAAGGGAAGGGTTAATGAGTACAAGGATAGTTAGAATATTCACCATTTTCTAGGTCCCGAAATTAATATGGAATTTTAGGAAATACGCCGACAAAACTACAGTATCCGGCGGTAAGTAATACACATCGGACTTAAGAAAGAGACTGCCGGCTAACTTCGGCTTTGTACAGCGTCTTCTCTGTCATACGATGATGGCCATAATGACTGACAAATCGCGACGGAACACGTGTGTGAATGTCAGAGAGAAGTTAGCCGATTGGAGAGAAGTTAGCCGAGAGAAGTTATCCGATTATGACCGACAGTCTCTTAAGCCCAATGTGTATTACTTACCGCCGGGTACTATACTTGATTTTTATTTTTCGCGATATATCCAGACGTCAAAAAAAGCTGCGCAAATTACATTTTTTTTAGTGTTTATGTAATTCATAATTGGAATTAATTGTGTACTAATTCTCACTACACATGTTTCTAATTCTTATCCGGAGGTTCCATTTAGGCAGAAGGAGCATTTGACCTGAAGAGAACCTTTTATATAATTTTTACGATGTATGTAAAACTTTAACTTTCCTAGTAATCTTTGGAATTATAATTCCACCTAAAGAGAGCTTAAGAATAGGAGATAGAAACATGTGTAGTGGGGATTAATATAATTAGTTCAATAACAAAGTAATGTATTGTTTAATGTTCTATAAATGTTCAATTGAAATTTAAATAATGGCACTAGTAAACAATGAGCAGAATATTGGAGATACACTAGAATACTTGCTACTGTAAGCTGCTTCTTCTCCCCCTGGCTCCATCCCAACTCACTGTCTGCGAAGACTTGGGGTCAGCTCTCCTCGTCCTCAGGTTGTATGCTCTTCTGTCCCGGACTACGTCTCCCAGGCCGTGTCTCTGCATCAGGTTATCTTTTTGCACCACCCACGAATTCTTTGGTCTTGTGGTTGTTATTTGAGGAAGATCCATGGAGATTGCCTGGTTCACAATGTGATCGCGTGCTCTGCGTCCAACGTGCCCATACCATCTCAATTGCCTCTCCTCCATCTTACTGTTGATGTCTGTAACACCTAGGCTTCCACGAATGCGTGAGCTTTTTAATTTGTCTCTTATGGACACACCAGCTGACCATCTTAGCATGTGCATTTCAGCAGTTTCTAGTTGCCTGGAGTAAGAGTTATACATCGTCCAGCATTCGGAGCCATAGAGGAGTGCGGGTCTGACAATCGTTTGGTATACTTTTCCTTTTAACTTTACTGGCATTTTCGGATCACATAGGACTCCCGTCATTAATCTAAACTTCATCCATCCCACACTAATTCTATGTGTTACATCTGCTGCACATCCTCCATCGCTATGGATGAGTGATCCGAGATACTTAAAGGAGTCACAATTTGGTAATGTTTCTCCATCCATTTGCATTACGGGAGTGACAGCATTTGTGTTCTCGAATGGTAGGTACAGATACTCTGTTTTCTTTATGCTCAGTCTCAATCTATTGTCCTCCAAGATTCTTCTCCACCTTTCCAGACTTTTTTGCAGGTCCTCATGTTTTTTACTTATTAATACGATATCGTCTGCAAATATAAACACATATTGTGATGGGAGACCATTTTATGGTATTTACACACATTTATGTACGTGTCACTTCATGTGTAGCATCAATTGTTTTCTCATATTTATTGTTTAGTTCAATAAGTCTCTTCAAGAACTATAGATAGAGGTTTAACTGCTATTGTAAATTACACTGGGTAACAATTTTGGATTTTTTTGCTTCTTAAACAAATTGACGTGATTATAATCGAGCATACACTACGTTACAATAATATGTATTTTTTTATTATACTGGCACGTCAGAATTCCGAGAAATGCCTAAAAAATTGTTTTAGGGAATTTTATTTTTCAATTAAATCTAATACTGGCAACACCGTAACCACATTGCACAACTGTCATTTACCATTCATTGCAGGTTATGTCAAAATGGTGTTAATGAGTGTTGTGTGATTTAAGTGAGAAATTTTGTGATTTTGAGTGAAAAAAATTATTTTGAAAGGATAAATATGCCGAGGAAGTGCGTTAATAACCCAAACTCTTTTTGTTACGTTTGTGGGGTGTTTGCGTTCAAGGAACAGCATAGAAATATAACACCTTTAATACAGAAGGCATATGAGTTATATTTTGCCTGCAAGATCGGAGACCAGGATAAATCATGGGTGCCTCACATTTGCTGCGCTACTTGTGCGGTAAATCTGCGAGCTTGGCTTAAAGGTGCCAAAAAATCAATGCCATTTGCTGTGCCCATGGTATGGAGAGAGCAAAAAGATCACGTAACTGATTGCTACTTTTGTTTAAGTAATGTGATTGGGTTCTCTTCCAAAAATAAAAAGAGTATTGAATACCCGAGTCTTCATTCCGCAATTCGACCTATCGCTCACAGTGATACGCTACCAATTCCAATACCGCCTTCATTTTGGACACTAGATGAAGAAGATGATGACAACCATGCGGTAAACGAACATTATACGGAATACCACCTACAGTCAATTTCCAATGAACCACACTTAATAACTCAGCCAGAGCTTAATGATCTCGTCAAGGATTTAAATTTAAGAAAAAAGCAAGCAGAATTGTTAGGATCGAGACTTTAAGAATGGAACTTGCTGGCAAAAGAGACAGAATCTCATGTTTTCGAAATCGCCATAGGGACTTATGCTAAATAATTATTTAGCATATAGCAGATTTCTAAATTTACTTGCCTGTTAAACTTGACTTCAAAATGAGAAAGTTACTCTTTATTTCCATTTATGTAATCATTTCATAGCCATGTTAGCCGCTCTCTTGATCGGTTACCTAACATATTTGTATGCGCTTATTCAATGCAAATATGCAACAAGAGCGACAAATACGAGTAGATACGAGTATTGCAGATCAACTTGCCAACATTGAATGTAATACATAATTGTAATTATTTGGAGTAGACAGAGAGAAAAGAACTCCACTTCATTTTACAATATCTTGCCATGGTTTTGCTCTAGGTTCATACGCTATTTAATTTATAAAAATGAATCATTTGTACATTATATGTTAGGTTTCCCTAATTCGTACAATGAGAAAAACCATATAAAACATGCAAACCAGCACGCCATTTCCCTGTCGGGGTAGGCAGAGAGGTCACAGGCACAAATTTTCCTAACTCCTACATCCTTTGTCTTTTCCACATCCATACACCTTTTCATACAATTTCTCTTACTTTCTACGTTTCCCAAAATATCAATCACTTGATCCAGCCGTACTTTCCTCGGTCTTCCTCTACCACGCCTTCCACTCGCATTTGCACCTTATATTTGTTTTGCTCTCTCCGCTAACACTATCAAGTCACAGCATAAAGCAATTCACATATTTTCATTTGACATTTACATGCCACCCATTGAACTGTGTAGTTCTATCACACATGAATCTGTTTCATATTAAACAACGAGGGTGACATGACACATCCTCGCTTTACCCCTTTCAGAATATTAAACTACTCGAGGCACCGTTCGCTCTATGATGACGCTAATAATATAAATTATCATTATATTCTAGAGTGCCAACCGTTCAGAGGCGAGGGTAATCCGTGATGAAAATGGCCGGCTACGGGATCCGTTCTGCTGGCGGTGTCATCACGACGGCGCCAACTACAGCTGCCACTTGTGCCCGAGATCTTTCCATCGTCGTTGCATCCAAAACAAGCCACCTGAAAATACCACCGCGTGGGCCTGTCCCGAGTGCGTGTCCATCATGCATGCTGATAACACAGACAATAGGTAATAATTGTAATGGACTCTTCACATTCCCAATAGTTGCAGTGACGTGAGTATGCCAATAAATCAATGTATTCATTTGTTTTATATTTATTTTATATTTATTTCTTTTATAAATCTTATAGATAGAGTTTAAACCTAATATACAGTAATTATACAGTTATAAGAAATAAAAATAAATATATTAGAAGTTATTGTTAAGCTGAACTAAATTCCATTATGAAATCTCAAAATACTTTCTTTAAAAAGATTTTCTGAAACGTTGAAGATGTCAATATCCGAGGCCCTATTCAAAAGGGGACAGTCTGTGAATCAGAGGAAAAGCTCTTGGCACATTTGTTCCACTTATTCCCTGTCTAAATATGTCTGTACCTCTAATAGTTGTCAGGAACATAAAACCGTTTCTTTTCTAACATACAAGGTGACCCAAAAGGGGACAGTCTGTGAATCAAAGGAAGAGCTCTTGGCACATTTGTTCCACTTATTCCCTGTCTAAATATGTCCATACCTCTAATAGTTGTCAGGAACATAAAACCGTTTCTTTTCTAACATACAAGGTGACCCAAAAGGGGACAGTCTGTGAATCAAAGGAAGAGCTCTTGGCACGTTTGTTCCACTTATTCCCTGTCTAAATATGTCCATACCTCTAATAGTTGTCAGGAACATAAAACTGTTTCTTTTCTAACATACAAGGTGACCCAAAAATGATTATTTACTAAGGTATGTCTAAGATTAAAACTCCAAATTGAAGAATACAAACATAGATTTTATTTTAGTTATTGCAAGTGCTCAAATTGTTGGCCTTTCTGGTTGGTCCACGCACTGCTGATAATGTAGAATCACGAACATGTCGAATCTTTTGTTTTAGAATTTAAGAATTGTCATCAAGATAGGCCCTCACATCCCGGGGAGGTGCGCTATCTTGCTGGAATTATAAGTCCGCACCCCTAAATTCCTCACGAATACTTGGTATATGACAAATTCCTGCAGCGAGTTCAAGTAAACGGGACAGAGTGAAAGTGTGTATACATTTTTTGGGGAAAGCCTAGTTGGATTAGATGTTGCTTCCGTCAGCAACTTAAATATATAATGAGAGACCCTCACATCCCTCCTCACGCTTAGAAGGTAGTATCCCAACATACCTAGAAGAAACCTTGTAGGATAGAACCACGGGTAGAAATCACACACACATAAGTAGGGATATCTTAAGAATGTCTTTTGGACTTTTCCCACCATATGTTGGCACTATATGTGATATTTAAGAGTAGCAGCGGGCAATTTAGTGATCCATGTGTTATACAATGTGTTTACCGGCAGGAGCATTTCCAGAGAAGCAAAGTTAGCTGCTCACAATGGCTTCTAAATTGTAAATATATAAGCTAGCTTGAACACGATAAAAGAGAACAATGAAGGAAGATAAATCGAGTAAAAATAAGAACATGTTACGTAAAACATGTTTAAAATAGTAATCCTACAAAGTGTGCGGTTTTTGATTGCGCAGTTTCATTTTTAGTATCTAAGTTTCTGGGTTGTGGGCTTTCAGCTGTTATTCTTTGTTTTTTTTCTATTTTGATAATCGTATCCGCGTTTGGTTTTTTATTTTGTATGTTATATCCGCGTTCGGTTTTGTAGTTTGTAGAAGTTATTACTGGTAAAAGTAAATGCAATATATGGGGAAGTAATCAAAGATTAAAGCAAGTTGAAATATCCTGCTATTTAGGTAGTATTTTCTCTGATGATGGGAAGAGTTATGAGGGATATTGAATAGCGCGAAACGATGTAAAACAAAGTCAATGAAGCACTAAAACAAATATACTTCAACAGGACAGTATCAAAATCTGCCATGATATACTGCCCTCGTAAGCAAAAACGCAACTAATGGCAAAAGGTGAATTTTGAGAAAACTGCACTTTTATGTTTTTCATTGCTGCTTAAAATTCATAAACAAAAAAGCAGTAAAATGTGATTCATAAGCAAAAACACAACAAACGCATAAGCACTTGCTGTCTTTTTGCTTATGAATCACATTTTATTGTTTTTTTGCTTAGAAAAAACTAGTATTTTGTAAAATTAAAAAAGACATTATGTTATATCGATTTTTGAGTTGAAATAAATGGTTTTCATATTTGATATGGCATATTGTCTCATATTTGATATGGCAAATTTGATATGGCATATTGTCTCATACTTAGTTCAATTTCAGATTTTTTCCCGTTAGCTGCGTTTTTGCTTATGACTGCAGTATAGTCCACATAATTATTTTAGTACTAATTGTGATGTATGGGAGGGAAATGTGGATGTGGAACATGACTGAAAAGAGCCGAATGTAGAAATGTGTGCGTGAATGATAACTTAAGGTTGATGTGTAGAGTAAGATAAAGAAGAGTACTCTGAGATGGTCTGGGCACGTGGAATGAATGAATGAAGAAAGACTAACAAAAGGAGGACCAAGGAAAGTATGACATTTTGAGATAGGGAAATGTAAAAAGTCAAAGAAGTTTTAGAAGCTGTTGTATGAAAAGGTGTAAGGAGGTGAAAAATGTGTATCACAAAGTCTAGTGCTCTCTCCTCTCTGCCTACCCCGGCAGGGAGAGGGCATAATGGTATTACCGGTAAAAATGAAATAAAAAAAAGACATTTTTGGCTTTATTTATTAGTAAAAATGAAAAAAAAAACCTATGAGATTCTGTCTTTTCAACAACTTCAGTCATGTCTCATAGAAATTTTGTCTCAAAGTCAAACATTTATATTTTGAAAAAAATGGTTGAAATAAAAGTTATTCCTTTAATTAATTATGCTTGTCATTAAATCAGTGTACCATTGTGGACTCCGCTTATATAATGGTTTGAAAAACACAACCACCGTAAACCTATTTTGCAATTTCAATGCCAAGTACTAAATTATCCATGCACAGGCCAAGCGCAGTTATATCCGCGTTTGAAATATGCTTATGCTATATTTTGTAATTAATACTTATACTGCCATCTCTGTAGAATATTATGAATGTTTTTTACACTTGTAAGATGATTTCTGATGGAGATATTGGGATTTTTTTTAAAGTGATCTGTTAAACTGTCGTTATGTGTAGGGTCGATGCCTCAGTAGTTTTATTTTTAAATGGATTCCCCTTGATTTCCTCATAATTTCCTTGCAATACTTTTTAGCATAACTAATCTCATATGTTGTAAAAGTTTATTTGAAATTGTGAATTTTAATGCTCTTTTAATTTTTTACTTATATTTAAAATCTGTTAATACATCATAAAAATGTAATTGTTTTACATTAGTGGATATTTAGGTTATATATGAATGAAATTACATTTGTGCATTGCGTTAAATAGTTTATGTTTTGTGAAATGCATTTAATTTCGAGATAGTATAAAAGTTCATGGAATTTTATCAAAAAAAGTCACAAAACATAAAGAAATGTCAACAAATCATGAGCAATTAACGCTTTGAATATTTTTATAACAAAAATAAAAATGTCTGGCCTACAGCTACACACCATGTGTTCCATGACTGGCAAGGAAAAGGTAAAAATGTTTTCACTGGCTGGGCGGGGGCGGGGGCATGTGTCAGATAAAACCATGGACTCTTCTGTTTCACTAAATCTACCGGCACAGTGCATGCTCGAGTGGAGAGGGCAGGAGGATAGTTCAACACAACACACAAACAGGTTCAGCACACAGACACCACACACACACACACACACACACACCCACACCCACACACAGCCGCCGGCCCATTGTGTTGGGTCGTGCATCGTTGCCAAGTGCCATTCTACTTTCTTCAATTATATCATTGCTGACTCGTGTTAGTACTCTGGGGGGGAATTTTAATGATCTCCTATCCTTTGTCTGTTCTTTTAGATGCATCATCATACATTATTTATTGCTGTTTATATTGATTCACTTTTGCCTATATTTATTTTTATCAACGGTACAAAGTACTTTAGAACAATATTTAAATAAAAATGTAGCGAGAGCACTTCATTCATATCACAAAGAGATATTAATGGGTTCAATTTGTTTATTTTTATCAACGGTACAAAGTACTTTAGAACAATATTTAAATAAAAATGTAGCGAGTGCTTCATTCATCACAAAGAGATATTAATGGGTTCAATTTATTTATTTTTATCAACGGTACAAAGTACTTTAGAACAATATTTAAATAAAAATGTAGTGAGCGCTTCATTCATCACAAAGAGATATTAATGGGTTCAATTTATTTATTTTTATCAACGGTACAAAGTACTTTAGAACAATATTTAAATAAAAATGTAGCGAGTGCTTCATTTATCACAAAGATATATTAATGGGTTCAATTTATTTATGTTTATCAACGGTACAAAGTACTTTAGAACAATATTTAAATAAAAATGTAGAGTGCTTCATTCATCACAAAGAGATAGTAATGGGTTCAATTTATTTATTTTTATCAACGGTACAAAGTACTTTAGAACAATATTTAAATAAAAATGTAGCGAGTGCTTCATTCATCACAAAGAATAATTTAAAAAATAAAAACTATGTATAACAATTTAAATAAAACCAATTTAAAAAAAAAACAGCAATTCATATTATACACATATAGTAAGCACACAAGTCAAAATGATTTGAAACATTCAAACAATATACACAGTTATACGATCAGCTGCCCGCCCGCACCTCACCACAACAATTTGACATTAATAGGAAAAGAATAGTACAGTACATATTCAATAGTATTAATTCTGCAATTAGCCTTATTTTATAGTTCAACAGACTATGGGGTAACATACTACATGTATGTGGACAATCTTAGCAAATTGATTTCCTGAAAGATATTGGGTGTACAAATAAGTCACCGCTGTTTGACAAAAGTTGGCGCCACCAGTAAGTTATAGTTAAAATTGTCAGATGTAAAATGTCATTATCGTAAGGTTGGACATCTGTCAACAACATGACCTTGAAATATTAGTGAATTTTTATCAGTATAACATATTTTTTTGTGTTCGAAAATGTCAAGTTTTGAGCCGAATAAGCGTCATTTGCGGGAACTTTTGATTTACTTCTTCAATTTGAAGAAATCTGCAGCTGAGGCGCATCGATTGCTTGTAGAAGCATATGGTGAGGCTGCCTAAAGTGAGAGAAGTTGTCGTGAGTGGTTTCAAAAGTTTAAGAACGGTGAATTTGACATCGAAGACAAAGAACGTAGCGGAAGGCCGAAAGTGTACGAAGATGCGGAATTGGAAGTATTATTGGATCAAGATTCGTGCCAAACGCAAGAAGAACTTGCACTTACATTAGGAGTGACTCAACAAGCAATTTCACATGGGTTGAAATCATTGGGAATGATTCAAAAACAAAGAAATTGGGATTCATATGAACTGACACGGAGAAACTTTGAATGCCAATTTTCCACATGTGAAATGCTGCTTGCCAGGCATAAACGAAAGGGTTTTCTGCACCATATAGTCACTGGTGATGAAAAATGCATCCATTATGATAATCCAAAAAGGAAGAAATCATGGGGATCCCCTGGTCATGCTTCAACATCTACGGCTAAGCCAAATATTCATGGAAAAAAACTCTTGTTGTGTATTTGGTGGGATCAGCTTGGTGTCGTGTATTATGAGTTGCTCAAACCGAATGAAACCATTGCTGGGGCTGTCTACCGAACATAATTGATGAGATTGAGTCGAGCACTCGAGGAAAAGCGCGCCCACTACTACGCCAGACACGACAAAATTATTCTCCTGCATGATAATGCTAGTCCACATGTTGCGGCACCGGTCAAAACCTATTTGGAAACACTCAATTGAGAAGTTTTACCCCACCCGCTGTATTCACCAGACATTGCTCCTTCTGATTACCACTTGTTTTGATCGATGACGCATGGCCTGTCTGAGCAGCACTTCACATCATATGAAGATACCAAAAATTGAGTCGATTCGTGGATAGCCTCAAAAGATGATGATGATGACTGACGCGGTATTCGTATGCTGACAGAAAGATGGGGAAAAGTAGTGGCAAGCGATGGGTACTACTTCGAATAAAACATGAGGTTCCGTTCGTTCACAATAAATGCCCATTTTTTAATAAAAAACGGCGGAAACTTATTTGTACACCTAATACATGAGTGTATAACATATAGGGTCATTTAGTTGGTAAATGCAGGTACGAGGGTCATCCAAAAACTAAGGGTACAAGGGCTCCTGAGGCCGGGGGGAATTTTTTTGTTTCCAAGTTGGTGCACCTGGCGTGTAGGGGGGATCCTAACGGTCAGTTTGTTTGGTCCCGCGTGTTTGTCCATTTTGTTCAGTCACAGTAAATTCTTCCGATGGGGAGGTCGTCGCGCGCTCCCGCCAACTCTCATCCGTGCGAGACCCGCGCGGTCATCAGTTTTTTGACTTTGCAGAACAATAACGCCGCGAATATCCATCGGAAGCTCGTGGACGTTTGTGGTAGTGATGTGAGGAGTCGACAACATGTCACAAAGTGGGTTAGGTTGTTCAGAGAAGACTGTACTGATACGACAAGGCAAGGCAGTGATTTCTGACGAATTTGTGCAAAAAATTGAAGAACAAGTGCGAAATGACCGCCGTGTGACGCTTGACGACCTTCACGAAGAATTTCCTGACATTTCTCGAATGTAATGAAATGGCAATATTGTGTCGGAAAAATTTGGTTACAAGAAGTTGTCTCCTTGGTAATATTGTGTCGGAAAAACTTGGTTACAAGAAGTTGTGTGCGAGATGGGTGCCCAGAATGCTCACACCGGAGCACCGTCAAAATCGCGTGACCGCCGCGCGTGAAGTTTTGGATCCTTTTGCACAGGAGGAAGAAGCTTTTCTGAACTCTATTGTGACAGGGGATGAGACGTGGGTGTGTTACTACACCCCAACAATTTTCTAAAGAAGGTCGAAGCTGTGCAGAAGTGGCTGAAAGAGCTGGCGGCGGAGGTCTATGACACTGGCATACAAAAGCTGGTGCCCCGACTACAGAAATGTCTTGATCTCGACGGCAATTATGTTGAAAAATAGTTTTAATATATTTTTGAAGTATCCTGTGAATTTCAATTAAATACAAGCATTTTTCGATCCTACATAAATGTTGTAACCTTACTTTCTGGATGACCCTCGTACATGGTTTATAATAGAAAATAGACCTATGATGAGAATGTACCGAAGAATCTGAAATATAGATAAAGTATAGCAATACTATGGACAATTTAAGTGAAAGTTGGTGATTTTATGTAAAAAAAGTAAATCATTCACTTTTCTCTTTTGCTCAAAGGTAATAAATTCAATGTTCTGTCGCAATAGTTCAAATTAATGTCAATTTAGATTTGTTTATCCCCATTTTAGTAAAATTTTGTTTTTAAATGACTTATGTGGCCTAATTGGTAAGACATTTGGGTTTCTGGTTTGATTTCCGATGATACCCAAATAAAAAAAAAGTTTGTCAGACAATAATACTCACATGTGCCAAGTGAACAGATTTGATGCACTTTCATGTGCAAGGACAGCGATCACGGTACGTTACAAAAAATGTTGACAAAAAAATCTTTAGCTCATATAGACCGATCTGTTAAATACCCTAAAAAAATATTTTTGGAATTTTTTTATACATTGGGTCTTGTGCACTTGTTCCTGTTAATGTCAGAAATGTAAATAAGTACTTTACTCGAGATTGATAAATGAGCTGGAGAAAGTCAATATAAATGGGGAAGCTATTCCACGAGATTCCACGAGACTATTCCAGCGAGATTCTGCACCGTGACACTAATCTAAGAGGCTGATTAACTATTTCCAAGAAAACAATATTACCCTCTCCTGATATATATCCAATTGAATATTAATCTGAAAACGGACAAAACAGAAGATAATTGAAACAGTAATTAACGTGACGTTTGGGGGATGAATTGGAAAACTGCAAAAAAACTTATTGAATTCATGCCAAAATTTGTACAAGTTATAAAAACTAAAGGTGGACATATTTGTTATTAAAATAATGAATATTTGAATGATTTGGACTTTTTATGGGCAATAAACACTTATATCGGATGTACGCGTCACCCTTAATATGTGTATAATTTGGTATGTAAATTATTTATATATTTGTTTGGTTTTGTATGATATATTTGTTTGTTTGGGTCCGTGCGTTGTCGCAACCGCAGTGGAAATGTAGACTTATGGACGGTCGTCGAGACTAGATCGCTGGCCGGTCGGCCTAAGCATTGCGCAAAACTCCCGAAAATTGTGGTATTTCGCGAGGTGAGAGCGCTTGCAATGAGCGATTTACCGTTCAAAAGAAGGGCCCCTTTCAAAATAAATAACCTTATTCTCAGTACACTCTACCTGCTGTGTTTTACTTGAGACCTGTTACAACCTGCCATAAAAGGAATCTCTTCACCCCGCTACCTTCTCTCATTGATCTACGCCTTTGGAATTGTCCTGAATTCTCCGAGCATTGCACAGCTGCCATTTGCCTATGATACAGTTATTTGTACCGGTGCCGTACAAGACTTGTTTCAACTATTTTATCTTTATTCACATTATTCATTCACACACTACCGTGTCTTGGCGAAAAATTCCAGTTTCTTTCAGAACATGGACATTCTCTTCGATCATGCGATGAGAGACTCCTATGCATACCACCATATCACACCGCATTTTCTTTTGCGGTTCACTCGGTGCGACTGGAACGAACTTCCAAGATTTAACAGATGTGCACCGTCCTTATTTACATTTGAAAAATAATTGAAAAAATATCACTCAGAATATCTTTTCATTCTAATTTTCCTTCGATTCCCTTCCTTATCCTTAAACCAATTCTTTTCCTTTAGTTCTGGCATCGTTAATTTGATTTTTTTACTTTAATTTAGACCAAGAGTTCCCTAACTTTTTTCGGCCGCAGACCCCTTTACTAAAAACTTTTAAAACCGTCACCCCTTAGTCATTTACTTTCGACCCCCTAGTCATTTACTTTACTTACTCAAATTAATAAGTTTGTACAGTACTCGATATTAAATATTTCACTAGATATCAAACTTTTCATTTTAATCACTTGTAATTAAGGATTGAAAAAGATAAAAGGACTACGGATTATGCATTGCATTATCTTGTGTAACATTTAATATTGAAATCTGCGCTGACGAAAATTAAAGTAAAAAAATACGAGCGGAGTTTTTTTTTAAATTTTTGATTTTATGAAATAAATATTTAAATTCATAATAAGTATAAATATTGACAAATATTCTTAATTAGGTACCTATTCAGCCCTCGTAAGCAAAAACGCAGCTAATGGCAAAAGTTAAGTTTAGAGAAAACTGCACTTTTATGTTTTTCAAATAAAAATATTGTGATTCATAAACAAAAAGCAGTAAAATGTGATTCA
Organism: Odontocerum albicorne; assembly: GCA_949825065.1. NCBI lineage: Eukaryota > Metazoa > Arthropoda > Insecta > Trichoptera > Odontoceridae > Odontocerum > Odontocerum albicorne. Next base: position 969,198 of record OX463860.1, on the reverse strand, counting down.
TAAGCAAAAACGCAGCAAACGCATAAGCACTTGCTGTCTTTTTGCTTATGAATCACATTTTATTGTTTTTTTGCTTAGAAAAAGCTAGTATTTTGTAAAATTTAAAAAGACATGTCGATTTTTGTGTCGAAATAAATGGTTTTCTGTATTTTTTTTATGGATTATGGTTAAGAATTTGATATGGAATATTGCCTCATACTTAGTTCAATTTATGATTTTTTCCCATTAGCTGAGTTTTTGCTTATGACGGCAGTATTGGAATCATAGATATTTTGAAGTAACAAACAAATAGCAGTATTAAGGGGGTCTATTTTTGCTGTCGTTGACCCTCAAATTTTTTTCTATTGATAACTTGTATACGGAAACGAAGTGTAGGAAGAAGGTGAAACTTCTGGTTAAAGAATCGGAGTAACTGAACAGAGTGACTCTACTGGAGCACAAAGACATTGTAATTTGTGTTATCAATGTTACATCCACAATGTTAATGCTTTAACTATAAACAATGTAAAAAGACATTGTTCAGATCAACTACAGACAAAGTTAAATTAGCCATGATAATTGCCAACTTCCAACATGGAGAGATTCTTTTTAATCTGTTAATAAAAGCGGCTATTAGTCCTGAGTTAGAGCACCCTTAACCCTTGGGCGGGCGCATCTAATCTGTGAGATGAGGTTCCTAGTTTTTTTTGTGCCAATGGGCGAGGTTTACTGACAAAGAGGTGAGGCTTATATAGGATTCCTGACTCCCTACACCTCACACAAGGGTATCTTTGTTATTTCTCCAGTGCAACGTTGGTCTCTGTGACGGACGTTTTAATCTGCTGGATTAGCTGCGCCCCATTCCGTTAGTATTTTTGATTTCCGAAATATTTTTTTTCCTCATTTCTTTTTATATACCTGCAATAGTTCGTATATCTATGTTGTAGCCCCTAATTCAATTATATTGAACGGTATTTACTATATGAATACAAACATGCACGCATGGTGTGTGAAAATTGTTATAAGAATGTTTTCGAAAATGTTCAGCGTGAGCCTGATCAGGAATAACTTTCTAATCATATTTTGATTACTCCCTTTTGTTTTTGTGAAGACGTTTTATGATCACAAGTGAATTTGAATTTTACATTCTAAATTATGTTTGAAAAAGTGCTAACGTAGTGTTCTCTAATGTTAAGTTATCGCTTTTGTTTTTGTTACGTCACACCTATTGTGGGTATTAAATGACTGAAAAATATTGTGATGTCACTGAATTGCATTAGTTGTGTTGATAAGCTGCCAACAAAAGACTGAGAATGTTGTAAACTATTGTAGTTATCTTCTATTTTAAGAAAAACAATATAAGAAAATTAAAAATTTTGTTATTGAAAAGTGCAAAGAAATGTACAAATGTTATATAATCATGTTTGAGTGAAAAGTTCAGTTTGATAAGCTTTCCCTCAAGCCTAAGCAGAATTTTATTTTTTAATCTCACAGATGAGTTGCGCCCGACGAAGGGTTAAGTAGAGTTTACTCTCTAAACGGCGCTATATAAATTTTCCTTTTATTATTATTATTATTATTCTCCCATGCGTTGCAATTACTCATAGAATCAGCGTTTTCAAGCATAATTGAAAAATTCACTGAATGGGTTTTAATGTATTTTCAGATCACCGATTATGAAGAAATTGTCACAAGCGAAAATGTGCACATTACTCAAATTTGCTCTGAGGAGAATGAAGGCTGTTAATGAGGTAAATATACTTTTATATCACATTCTATTATTTGTTTATGTCTCCCTGACATCCTTTTTTTTGTTTTGCACAACTCTTTAAGAGCAAGGATGCTTTATGTCACCATGGTTGTTTCATATTTATATTTATTCATGCTTGTAGGAATTACAGAGGATGGCATATACACTACCGCTCATAAGTCTTCGTCACCCCCTAATAATTGAGTTATACGTGTAATTATGCAATATTACACTGGAAAATTAATATAATAAAATAATTATAACCGTTTTGCAAGATTTTTGAAAATTTTGAAATGAACACAGTGCACTTAATCAAGGACATTTGAAAGCTAAAAGTAAATTAGATGAATTCACATAACAGTGAATTGTTATCCCTACTCCCTGTAAACCTGACACAATGAAGGGATTAGCTCGCTTGGACTTCTGAATGACAAACAGTATCGAACGGTGACTGTTTTGTAAAAAGCCGGTTTTTGAACAATAGCCCTCCCAAATTCTATTCTCCATAGAGATACACACTTGATTTCTGTTAAATACAATGCAAAACAGTTATAATTATTTTATTATATTTAATTTTCAGTGCTAACATTGCATAATTACGCGAACAACTCAATTATTAGGGGGTGACGAACACTTATGGGCAGTAGTGTATATATATATAAATATATCCTTGAAGAGAAGGGTCTACAACCAGTGCATTCTTCCAGTACTTACGTATGGCTGCAAGACATGGACGCTCACAGTAAAGAACACACAAAAGCTACAGACCGCACAAAGGGGCATGGAGAGATGCATGTTGGGATATACTAAAAGAGACCGTAAACGAAACACCTGGATTCTCAATAAAACAAAGATAGAAGACGTTATAAAGGTGTGCAAAAGAATGAAGTGGCAATGGGCAGGCCATGTAGCCAGAATGCCAGACTCCCGATGGACATCCGAAATAATCCAATGGTACCCAAGAGGCATAAAGAGGCCCAGAAGAAGACCGAAAGTGAGCTGGATAGATGAAATCAGGAGGCATGGCAGCATCACATGGCATCAACTAGCAAAGAACCGAACTATTTGGAGTCAACTTGGGGAGACCTTCATCCAGCAGTGGATCGACCCAGGTTGACAATGACGATGGTGATGATGATGATATATAGAGGGCTTTTGTATACAATTAAAGTGACTTAGTTTATAATGGTTAATAAGCCAAACCTATGGCGAGTAGGGACTGTGTACCGCACAGGGCACAAATAGACTGTATCTAGGCACGTTGGTTGCTGCGCCGCGCTCATAGAATCGACGTCGCAAATTCCCAAGCGAAGATCCAGAAGAAGAAGCAGGTAGCGGGGTAGAGAGATTCCTCTCAGGCAGGTAGTCGAAGTAGCGGGTCTCAAGTAAAACACAGTATAGTCGGTAGTACTGAGAATATAATGTAAGGTATAATTTTGCAAACAGGGGGCCCTCTATATTAATGGTCAGTCGGCCATCACAAGCGCCCATTGCCCGCGAAATACAACAACTTTCGGGGTTTTGAGCGCTGCTTACGCCGACCTGGCCCTGACCTACTCCGACGCATCACCCCACAAGTCACATATTTCCCTTGCGGTCGCGAACGCAATCGGAGTCAAACAAACATACATTTTCCAATACAATTTTACATATACAAAACCTTATTTATTTATTTTGTTAGTCTTATGTGGAAAAAAAATCATTCAGTTTCCTTTTGTTCAGAGGTAATAAATTCAATATTTGTTCAAAATAGTTATAATTAATGTCAATTATTGGTCATATTTTTATCATTCCTCTTCATTAGCTGAATTTTTTTACTGCCAGTTCAAAAGAAAATAAAAGGAAATAGATATATTTTACAATATTTCAATGGACACAAAGCATTTGTGTAAAACATTTAATAAAACACTTGGCAACGTTGCATACATGTGCCAAGTTTAAAATATCAATCTGCAATAGTTTCTGTCTGTACCAGTCCACACTGTGCCCAGACTTGTCTGTCTGTCCCGCTCGCACTCACCTTAAAATCAATAACCGAGTACGCAGTCCCCCTCTCTCTTGTGCCTGTTATCAATGTATATACACAGATTGCCCCGTCTACCTCCCATCCTCAGTGTATACTCGTACTTTACTATTATTTCTGTTATTCATATCTAATTTCCAACTGTCATCGGAATATTTTTTACTGTTTTTGAGTGACTAAATCTATTATTTATGGTTTCTAAATATACAAATCTAAAGGTCAATTCACATTTTTATTTCTTATTTTAAACATTATTATTTCGTGTTGTTTATAGTTAAGGCATTAACGTTGTGGAGGTTTAAAGACATTGTAATTTATTTTTAACAAACACTGTTTATTCCACTTTTTTATGACGGTATAACCCTACCGGTTTCAAGGCTTTCACCTCATCTTCAGGGGTCTTGTTTGCGCTCCCCTGAAGATGAGGTGAAAGCCTTGAAACCGGTAGGGTTATACCGTCATAAAAAAGTGGAATAAACAGTGTTTGTTAAAAATAAATTACAATTATTATTTCATTTATATAAAGAAATAAATATTAAAATATGGAACCGTCTGATACCGTCATGCCATTTCCGTGTTGGGGCAAGCAGAGAAAACGACATACTTCAACACCTTTTCCATATTCATACAATTCTTTCTGTTGTTTTTTACTCTACCCTTCCTTTTTAAAAAAATTCAATCAATCGGTTCAACCATACTTTTCTCCTTCATTGTCTACAACAGGGTTCTCCAAACTACGGCCCGCGAGCACCACCAATTCGGCCCGCAGTAGCGTACCGGATATGACCGGTATCCGGCCTGTCATAGTTTATTTTGATTACATTGTAAAATTTACGATGTAAGTAAATCATACAAAATAATTATCAGATGTTTTTATTTAACGACCAACTAAGAAACACAATAACTGACATACATAATGAAATTGAACATTTTAACTGTAATTAATGATATGAGATTTATCCTAAAAACTTCCAATAAGTGACATACATAGGTAATTCACATAATGAAATGAAACATTATAATTATGATTAATGAGATTTATGTAGCTGTAACTTTCCACTGACAATTGTTTGCAGTTGTGGATCAAGTGTTTACTAGTGGAAATTATCAGCAGTGACTTCAAATGCTCATCAGTTAATTTGGATCTGTAAATATTTTTTGTATATTTCATTTTGGAGAATGTTTTTTCACACGGATAAGTAGTGCCGAAAGCGGAAAAAAAGCCACGAGCAAATTTATGCAACTGATCAAACTGTGGGTGTGGAAGACTCTTATAAAATTCCAGCAATGATGACTTTGAATATTTTTCTTTAAAAATATCGCAACACTGCAAATCAATAATTTCCATTTCAAGTTCTGGGGCGAGGGTTCTATATCGGCGTTAAAAAGATTTAGAAAAATCTTCATATTGTTTGCAATTCCATCAAAATCTGAAAAACGAGACTCGAGAAACGAGTTGGTACAATGGGCTAGCTAGGTCTCGGCCCTCGGGACTTAAGTGGAGGAGTCAGTGTTGCCCTTAGGCTAAACAGTTTGGAGACCCCTGGTCTAGAATGACTCCTATTATGCTCGCATTGTTAATATTTTAAATCAGTCTTTTGTCATCTATTTGTTTTGGCTCCTTTTCATCCTTAATATTATTTTTATTTATTTAAAAAAAATACTTTTGTTAATGATTCTCAATATATGTAATAATTTAAATGTCATAAAGGGAAATATGACATTTAAAGTATAGAACAACATAGTTAACCTTCATTCCGGTCCATTTCTTCTGGTCTATTATATTTTATTATATTCTTCAAGTTTGCCAATTGTAACCACTCTGTCAACTTACCTTTTTGTATTCTCATACTCCATTTTATCTTCCTCTGTTTTTGTTTCTGCTATTTTTAAAACTGACCCCAAATTAGATGGGATAAAACGGAGGAAAAGAAGAAACGGAAAAAAATAAGAAGAACTACATAGTTCTTCTTGAATAATAGCCATGAACTGTTATATATGAAGGAGTAACTACATAGTCATCATCAACATAAATATTCTCACTGTTTGTGCATCCGCTCACAGTACGAAAACCATAGAAACCTTCTCTCTCTCTCTCTCTCTCTCTTTGAATAATAGCCGTGAACTCCTATATATGAAGGAGTATACGCCAGTGTCAAGTGATGATCATAGAAACCTTAACAAAATAATCAACAAATGACAGCTGTCATATTTGAGCAAATATCCTGAAATGTGTTTCCAAATGGAAGTTCATGGGCATTTTTCAAGAAGTAATATGTTTGGAATAAAGAATTTTTTTCATTTTTGATTGATGTATTTTTAAGTTTCGGAATATCATTCTTAGTATGATAAATTGTATTTACATTATAATTAGTATTGTAAGAAATTCTATATTCGAAACGTATTTCAAAACATCTTTATATTTCAAATATTATTTGACAGCTGTCACTTTTTGACATGATTATAGCCTTTTTTAATAACAATTTATGGCATGGAAATATAATCCCTATTGCCCCAGATTCCTACTTTCATCCAATACAGAGTTTACTTCTTTCTTTGGAATGGCTGCTAGCTAGGGTGACCAGATTTCAGTTTATTTAAACCCTGAGATTGTTCATGATTAAAAATAAATCTTTTCAATGGGAAATACAAGCAAATGAAAACAAATTTTATATGAACTAGAAACAAAAAGTATATTCCTCTCTGATCGTGTTTAAATAAATGTATTTTTCTTTTAACCCTTATCTTGGCAAAGTTCAATTTATCCAAATATTATCGTTTTTATTTGGTGATTCCTTGTTATATGGTAAGTTATGAAGGAAAATTGAGAAAAAAAATCAGAACTTTTCCTTAGTTTTTTTTTAATATGTAACACCCACGTTACATTGCCAAAATATCAATTTTTATAAAATACAAAAAGGGCTATAAAATGATTCGATAATCTAAAACATGAACACTACATTTACATAGCTGAATTATCAACAAATAAAATGGTTTGAATAAAATTTTCTCTACATGTAGTATAATTAATAAGATATTTACCCCAATTAATTAATAAGATATTTACCCCAATTTTTAAAACGCACCCACACTATCCAGACATTTTGACCCGATGTCATTTGAAAGCTTGTAGTGTTGTCAATATTTGTAATATTTGTCACCAGATGATACCACTGCACACAATAGTGCATGTATAGTATTTGAATGTGTTGCCATATTTGAAATAAGATTAGTTTGTGGATTTTTTTTTAAAATCCCTAAATTAGTGTAACACCTGTGTTACAATGCCATGATAAGGGTTAATAGAGTAAAATAGAAACAGTATATGATAATTGGTCAAAATGATTATGGTAAATAAAATTTTTAATAAAACAGAGAAAAATCTGAAAACTGGGATGTTTGCCTAACACTATGCGCTATACACTCACACCGCGCGCACCAAATTCGCGGCAATTGTATGTAACATATTTTATTTTCCTTGATATAACCATCTTACGGCTAAGTTAATTTTAAACATTATTATTACTAAATTAGCATAACATTGGTAAAATTTTAACTAAACCCGAAGCCCGGAGAGACGGTGTTGAAACCCTGAGACCTGGTCACCCAACTGCTAGCCCTTTCGGTGGGAAAAACAACCTCCCGATAACAACTTCAAAATCCTCACCACATTAAATAACTTCTTCCTTTAACAAGAATACCACCCAGAGCGGAAACACAGACGACGTCTCGACAAAAACAAAAATCAAGCACCTAACATGAAAAAAAGGATTTCCAAAGCTCCAAGGGCAATTTGTGAACCCGTCCCACTTACAGGAACCCCACCCCGCCACTCGCTATGATTATAAGACTATTATAACCACTTGACAGTTTTGCCCGAGCATGACTCGGGCACGAAGTTTTTTTTTATACTGACGAACCCGAGCCTCGTTCGGGCGAATCTTGTTTCGACTTGTTGGGAGTGTTTCTCCCGAGTGTCGTTTGCGCAGATCTTGTTTCAACTTGTTTTCTCCGAACGGAATATATTTTCGTATAGAATTGAGTCGTTCACAGTTGGCCATTGTGTTACGTCACGTGTTATGTCATCGTGTGTACTCTAGCATATTCTAATTTGAATTTATCCACTTTTATGTAATTTTTGTTTCACATTTTAGACGTAAGGAAAGAAAATAATAGCATCAAAAATGCGACGCACGAAAGAGGTTTCAACCAAAACATTGTATTAATATTATTTGGTAAATATTTTCTAATAAAATGTAAAAAAAATCTGACAGTGATAAATCCTTTTAACTTTAAGGACTGTTTGCTTTGTCAGCTGTCATCATCGAATGGACAACAACCGTAGCCTAGTGATAACATTCTTGACTTCCACCCTAAGAGTTCATCACCTAAGAGGTAATACTCGCACACGCTGAGTGGTATTGGTGGCAACACACTCCAGAGGTTCTTAACTTTTAAAGGTTCATTGACTGGGACCCAAGACAATATTGTCTCCCAGCCACGCTCTTCAATATGTTTGAAACACTAATTTGGATATATTGAAGGGTAAAATCTAATGAATATATAAAAAACCTACGCAAAATGGATCAAATCCAGAAAATACTTTTTTTTGTATTTTGAAATTCTTTATCATCATCACCCGATGTTTCTATAGGGGTAGGTAGAGAGAGCAGATTTCCATTTCATTTTTAAGCTACTGTCTGAAGTGGGTTCTTCCAAACAGTTAAATATTCACAGTGTTCATTTTCCAGGCTGAACCGTTCATGTCTCCGGTAAACCTGCAGGAGTTCCCGCAGTACGAGCAGTATGTGGCCAACCCCATGGACCTGAACAAGCTGGAGACCCACATCATGGACAACCGGTACGGGAGCACGGTCGCGTTCACCGCTGACGTCGGCTGGATCGTCCATAACAGTGTTGTCTTCAATTGTGAGTTTGATTCCTCGCCTTCACTTCATTATAGTAAATCTCCGTGGCTACCTCTAGTAACTCACTTTTATCATGGTGGCTATAGGCTGGTGCTGCATCCAAAGAGTTTGATTCCTCGCCTTCACTTCATTATAGTAAATCTCCGTGGCTACCTCTATTAACTCACTTTTATCATGGTGGCTATAGGCTGGTGCTGCATCCAAAGAGTTTGATTCCTCGCCTTCACTTCATTATAGTAAATCTCCGTGGCTACCTCTATTAACTCACTTTTATCATGGTGGCTATAGGCTGGGGCTGCATCCAAAGAGTTTGATTCCTCGCCTTCACTTCATTATAGTAAATCTCCGTGGCTACCTCTAGTAACTCACTTTTATCATGGTGGCTATAGGCTGGTGCTGCATCCAAAGAAATTATCGTATCACCTGATACCTGTCATCTTCTAAAGGCATACATACCATCGTGCCATCTCCCTATCAGGGTAGGCAGAGAAGAGAGAACGCAATATTTTCCTATCCGGACACATCTTTCGCCTCTTACATCCATTCCCTTCATACAGCTTCTACGATTTCTGTATTTTTTACATTTCCTTCTTTTAAAATATCGTCAATGTCGTTGCAGGGCCTCGTAGTCTAGGATCCCCTCGCCATTCCAACATTAATTCAATTGGAAAGCGAAGCTCTGCCATGGAGGTTTTTGTTTCTTCTTTTCTCTTCTTTAATCGCCTTACACTTTTCTCTTCTTAAACCATGTGTACACCTAAATTTTTTAATTACATTTATCAATGTGTGAATTTTGTCAAAATAGATTTCATAAAAGCATGTAATAATAAAATGTTTTCAGTTCATTTAATATAATTATTTGTATCATACTCGTCAGGGGCTGTTAACACATGGTTTAGCAAAACAGAAATAAAATTCAAATCCGATTGAAATATTACAAGATGAACATATACAGGGTGTAATATGAGGTGACGATCAACGGATGCAAGGTAATGAGGGACCCCCATGTATGTTCAGCGATATTCAGTGGTTCTCAAGTAATTGGATTTTTGTGAAATTTGAATAAAAACCCGATTTTAGACTAAACTTCGTAAGTGTAACTAAACTATTAGCTCTGCGATCGTGATTTTTTTTCTAAAAGTAGTTTAATAATGAGCCTTACGTACAACAATACCACTTTTCGTCGTAACCCTCTAAATTTGGAAAGAAAAAAAATCATCTTAAAAATTTTTGCAAGTATAATTTTTCCTATAACTTTCATGAGCTCTAGATAAAAAAAAATCACACTTTTTTTTCTACAATTTATCTTAAAAACTACTCACGTTCATGGAGAATTTACTATTTAAATTTCATTCGGCTAGTACTAGAGCATCATGTTGAAGAATTTACTCAAATGGTACAAGTCCCAAATATTGATATTTTTTCTTTAAGTCAAAGACTACTTGCAGTCAATGTCGCTGGTTTGCTTGGAGCTATCTATGATCTTTTACGCTTAGGATTCTCGAAATATATCCATTTTTCATCACCAGTCACAATTCGATGGAGAAATTATTTTCTTTTGTACCTGGCAAGCAGCATTTTGCAAGTGGTTTTTCGGTTTCCCTGCTGTCTTTCATTCAGTTCATGTGGAACCCATTTTCCCACCTTCGGGATCTTTTCCATGGCTTTCAAACGTATGGAGACGGTTTCTCGTGTCACATTTAATTGATCCGCGAGTTGTTGTTGTGTTTTAGCTTATCCTCATCCAACAATGCTTGCAATTCGACGTCATCAAACTTGCTCGGTGGTCTTCCACGTTCTTCGTTTCTCACGTCAAAATCGCCACTTAAATTTTTTAAACCACTCAAAGCACTGATTTACCAAGAGCATGCTCACCGTAAGCTTCGACAAGCATTCGATGCGATTCTGCAGCAGTTTTCTTCAAATGGTAACAGAAAATCAATGCTGTCCGCAAATCGTAGTTTTTAGGCACAAAAACAGACATGTTCAACGCTATGAAAACATATGTAGTTGTATTAAACTTGTATTGTTGTGAGTTAAAAGTCTTGGACAAATGTAAACACAAGAAAAAGGCGCCAATGACGCGGTTTGACAGTCGCTACATTGACAACTAGAGCAATCTATGAGCAAATTCTGATTTCATATTTACAGACCTGGTATGTGGGATGTAATGTAATCATTAATTGATAACACTTTGGGCTTTTTATGTGGGATGTAATGTAATTGTTAATTGATAATACTTTTGGCTTTAGGTGGAGTGTAATGCATATGTAATCATAAATTTTTATAAGAATTGCCAAAAAGGGTTGACACCAAGGGCAAGGACTTCTAAGTACTAAGTAAGGACTCCCATATCTCTATGATGCAGACAAAGATTTAATTGAAATATTACTCGAGAAAACAATTATAATTAATTAATTTATAGTAGTATTACGTAATAATAATATGAATATTGCAACATCAAAATAAACATGTTATAATGACGAATAATACATCATTATGGACTTAATCAATAATGGAATATTATGTACAGCTTCAAGTCACAATTAACTGTGCGAATTGAGTAATCAAGATGCAAAATTTGGTCTGCACATAATTGAACCAAAAATACAAAACAAATTATTTAGATTTAGGTTAAAGCTTACTGGACTGATATGATTTATTATTTCTGAAGGCAAAGCAGATAATATACCATGTTAACACTTCATCTACATTTGAAGTTCTCGGTCGCAGATTTGTTGTAAGTTAGAAACTTACAACAAATCTGCAACTGAGTGCCTGAGGGCCACTGCTGACACCCCCCGTAGTATATAGGTTCACCCCCAGGTGCTAATGAAATATTGTACAGTCGTTATTGAAAAAAAGATGTACTTATCAAAGTTTAATCAAACAACTGGTCTTTTTATTATTTTTTCATGATTTGTTAAAAAGATATCGCGGGTCAAACAAAATACCCTGGCGCGGCCACATCCAGCCTGCGGGTTTGGCCATGCTTGAGTTAGATGGACCACCAGCTGTCCTTATACAACATTTGGAGTTTTGGTGCAGGACCTTAATCATGGTTGGGAGACATACCCTAGATGAGGAGCACTTCTCATGCTGAGGATTTGTGGGGGTTGTCAAAAAAAATTTCAATGTCAAGCGGTGAGTTCACATCCTGCACTCGTTTGAAGATGCAGCGAATGTTAAAAATTGATTTAATCCACACAAGACTTGCCAAATAAACCTGCGTTGCTGCTTCCTCGGGACATCCAGAAAACGGTCTCCAATGTGACTCAGAATCACCCGAGACAAGAAACCTTGCTCCAGATTTGAAAGCCATTAATGTGTTCACCTTCCTAGTCATCTTTTCCTAATACAACCCCTCCAGCGCAACTCGTTTATTTATTGTTATTATTATTAAACTCGAAACAACGATAACGGAAAAATTAAATTTCATTTTAGCCTTGGTTGTTCCAGCCCAGTGCAAACTGACCAACATAGCTAAGTCAATAATGAACACGTGCCGGCAGGAGATGAACGAGATCGACACCTGCCCCGAGTGCTACCTCAACGCCAACACCAACGACCACTGGTTCGTCCAGGTCTGTGAGCGGCCTCACATATTGCTCTGGGCCAAGTTGAGAAGTAAGTGTGCCACATTATGTATTTATTTGACTAGAAATCCTGTCTAATATGGACATGGGGGGATGGTAATGATGTAAATTAGGTCTCGCAACTTATCAAGTTAATGAAAATTTATGGCAGACATAATTGTTTTGAGATTTTTTTAGGTCATTGAGATTTTTTTGTTGATTTGGTGGTAAATTGTTGTTTCTTGAACTCTTTTTTTGTTATTTTATCATTCAGAACATTTGTTAGCCATTAATTATATTTATTTATGTTGTTGAATGTCAAATTATCTTTTTGTTATTGTTTACATAAAAGTTCCTTGTCAGCATGCAAATGTTTGCTAAGAAAAGCTTTTTCCCGAATTATATAATTAAATTACAATCCTGCTGCTTGCAGGATTCCAGAATTCATAATTGTCACCAGAGTAAGGTCTACGATTATTTTACAAAAATACCTTGACGTGTTTTGTTAAGTAAATTTATTGAAGGAGTTTCGTTTCCCATCTTACTTCCGTATTATGAAACAATACATTAAGTCTGCACTTTCACAGTATAGTTGCAATTAATGAATATCAGTATATGCCTTTACTTTCACAGTATAGTTGCAATTAATGAATATCAGTATATGCCTTTACTTTCACAGTATAGTTGCAATTAATGAATATCAGTATATGCCTTTACTTTCACAGTATAGTTGCAATTAATGAATATCAGTATATGCCTTTACTTTCACAGTATAGTTGCAATTAATGAATATCAGTATATGCCTTTACTTTCACAGTATAGTTGCAATTAATGAATATCAGTATATGCCTTTACTTTCACAGTATAGTTGCAATTAATGAATATCAGTATATGCCTTTACTTTCACAGTATAGTTGCAATTAATGAATATCAGTATATGCCTTTACTTTCAATAGAACAGTGAAGAACCTAGATGCTTTTCAAAACTATAATTTCCGTAATTATACTGTTATTTGAGTGTCCACTTGAAATGACTTGTTTTTTGTATACTATGTATACAATAATTACTCGTTATGTTAATAAATAAATATGTATGTTTTAGGTTTTCCTTATTGGCCAGCTAAAGGTATGGCCGTGTCGGACATGGGGACTGTAGATGTGAGGTTCTTTGGAGCCCACGACCGAGCGTGGGTGCCCGTGCAAGACTGCTTCCTCTACAGCATCCAGGACCCCAACCTCAACAATAAGCAGAAGAGGAACGACATACTTGAAGCGATCAAAGTGAGGATTTTTCTTCATCTTCACGTCCCTATCAGGCCGCTCTTATCAGTGATCCCTGTGGCCGATTGAAGGAGCACCTCAACTTCTCTCATTCTAGTTCAGTATTTAAATGTTTATTAACATTTTCATACAAATACATCTGCTAAATTTATTGCTTTAAAGCAATTTCTTCCAGTCAATAATTATTATCGGTATGACCGTGTAAAATTTGACAAATGAAATAAAAAATATTGGGGAAAAACTTACAAAAATGAAAATTAAAGATAAATAGGGATGAGGATGGGAATTAAGAAGGAGGAGTATGTACGAGGCATATCCAGAAAGTAAGTGTACTGAATTTTTGTAGGTTACAATTTTTTTTATTTAAACAAAAAAATTACGTGGTTACCGTAGTACATATGTAAGCTATTTTTCGACATAGTCGCCATTCCTCTCAATGCAGGTGGTGAAGCGGGGTATCAACTTTTTGATGCCTTCCTCGAAGTAGTTTCCCGCCAACCCCTCCGTCCACTTCTCCACCTCCTCCTTTACCTCCTCGTCGGTTGAAAATCTTTTTCCACCCATGTGCAGCTTCAGGGAGGTAAAGAGATAGTAATCTGAAGGTGCTAGGTCAGGGGAATGCGCGGGATGGTTCAGGACATCCCATTTAAACGAGGCGAGCAGTTCCTTCGTGGCGTTGGCCGTGTGTGGTCTGGCATTGTCATGCAGCAGGCAGACTCCCTTTGTCAGCATGCCTCTCCTCTTGTTCTGAATCGCCCTCCGCAATTTTTTTAGGGTCTCACAGTATCTTGCAGAGTTGATGGTCTCCCCTTGAGGCATATATTCAATTAAAATGTTGCCTTGACAGTCCCAAAACACGGATGCCATGATTTTCTTGGCTGAAATTGTGGTTTTGAACTTTTTGGCGGAGGGTGAAGAGGTGTGACGCCACTGTTGAGACTGCCTTTTGGTTTCAGGCGTGTAGTGTGCAACCCAAGTTTCATCTCCAGTAACGATGGAGTGAAGAAATTCATCTCTATAGAGTTTGCAGCGCCTCAAAAACTCTTGCCCGGCCTCCACTCGATTCAACTTGTGTTGGTCTGTCAGCTGTTTTGGGACCCACCTCGCGGACAGTTTCCGATATCCGAGGGTTTCTGTGATCGTTTTGTGTAGTAGAGATCTGGAGATTTGCGGAAACATCGCAGAAAGTTCATCCACAGTCAATCTGCGATCGTCACGAAGCGCATTTTCGATTTTTTCCACAATTTCGTCAGTCACAATTGAAGGTCTTCCGCTCCTCTGATCATCATGCACAGACATACTACCGTTTTTAAACTCGCGACACCACTTGTACACACTCGTACGATTCATAGCTTTATCACCATATGCAGTTTTCACCTCATTATAAACCTCAACTGGGGGTTTTCCCTTCCAAACGAGATAACGGATGACGCCGCGTATTTCGCACTTGGCGGGAGATTGGATTGACATTTTTCACGAAACGTGTTGTCGCGTCGACACTTCTCAACGTACTGACCTCGAACCGGTCTCGTTGCGGAGGGGAAGGGTCAGGCTACACGGAAGTGTAGCCAACATGTCGAAAATAAAATCCATCCGGTCGTGAGAGCCTCAGTACACTTACTTTCTGGATACGCATAGTGTATGGTCGGCAGGCCAGGGCTGCTCCTAGTCTATAGGTACTATTACTGGTTCATATGTTTTCATTGTAGGAATTGAATATCCACATTAACAAGATAACAGCCAAGTTTGGATCCTTTAAACCTGCCCCCTTCAAGACTGTGTACCAACCCATCAAAGAGGAAATGCAGATTCAAATTATGGTGAGTCTTTATCTTGTAAAATATTTGCAATCCACCAATGCAGATGATCCTAGGACATACAATGGAATTGTATTCACCGTGCTATTTACTGGTACAAATATAAAAAAAGGGTTTAATCTACCCTTACATTACGTAACCTTTCTATTCTTATCTAACTTTATCATGGTAAACTAAAATATCTGTTAATAAAAGAAAATATTTGGAAACCATCATAATTGACTCAAAATAATTTCAAAACAGATTTGAAATTATTTTTAGTCAATTATGACGGTTCCGCTGGGTGCGCCGGCGTACAGCGCTGGCGCACCCGGCAAGGGTCTGTCGTCTCTGTAATTCGAGAGAGGCAATGGTCATGGCTGGGACATGTTCTGAGAATGACCGATGGTAGTTGGCCGAGGAGTACTGTTTTTTTGTCCATTGGGGTTCCGACGGCCTGGAAGACCCTCTCTCACGATGTACCATTCCTATGACAAGGAAGTAAGAGCGTTAGGAATGTCGTGGAGGGAGATTACCAACACCGCCCAAAACCGCTCTGAATGGAGAAGACTGGTGACCTCCCTATGCTCCCTTGTGGAGCTTTAAAAGAAGGGTGAATTGATTGATTGAATGAATGATGGTTCCAGACAGTAAAATTGTAAAGAGAATAATTGGAGATGGAAAAGAAGAAATGATTATAAAACCAGATATGGTAATTGATTGCACCCAATATATGGAAGGTGTGGATGTGGATACTACCGATCGATATAGTGTCGCCCGCAGCCTACCCATTCCTGAGAAAAACATTGAAATGGTGGCGAAAACTCTTTTTTGGGGATTAGAAGTGTCCGTAGTTAATTCTTACATTTTATATAAAGAAAAATGTTGAATAAAAAATCAGTCACATCTTGAGTTTGTTGACAAATTTTTTCTTCAGTCGGTCTGAAATTATAGAAAAGGGTCGGATTATACAAAAGGAAGACACTCTCGATGCAGAACAAAGATTGGATGGAAAATTACACGTACGAAAATTACGTAGCCTCAAAAAGAAAATAAATGGCGTAAGTGTGGAGTGTGTTTTGATAAAAACAACGAAAAAGGCCACTTTTTTTGTAAAACTAATGATATAAAACCGGCTATGTTCATTGGAGAATATTATGAAAAATTCCATGTATTAAAAAATATAAATGATTAAGATTTGTAAATATCAAGGCTGTGGAGTCGGATGAAAATTTGCCGACTCCGACTCCGGCTCCGGCTTTATTTTATACTCCGACTCCAACTCTTGACTCTAACTTCAATTTTTATTTTATTTTATAATTTTCTGCGTCTACCCAATGTATTTATATTGACTTATTAATAATGGATACAGGTATAAATAAAAAAATAATTATATTCGTACACAAATGAAACAATTTAATAAAAAAATATATAAACAATACGCATTAAGCAATATCTTCACACAAAAATAATATTAAAAATATATATTAATATTTAAAAAAAGAATTAAATAAAACTTTTAAAATAATTAGAAAAACAACACAGGTAGGTATTAAGAAAAATAAGAAAACACTTTAAAATAAAAAGGTTGCTTCATTTGTTTTCATACGTTAACTAAATCTTATTTATATTGTTTATTAATTTTTTTATTCAATATTGAATAGAACACAAGATAAGATTTTTGAAAGGAAATATACTTTATATAAATCTTATTTCCTATTCGTGGTCTAAATGGAATTAGATCTCAAAAAAGAATTGCTTCTATTAATTAAGTCAGGATTTATGGAAGCTCTTAAATCTGATTTAATAATTTTAAGCGCGGAAAATACTGTAGTATCAGGCATGAAACGATGAGAGGTTAACTGGTTAACACATACCGTAACGTTATTCATTAAAGAAAATGTTAAAATAATTAAACGGAGTCGGTCCATTTTTTCCGACTCCGCCTAAAATGTTCCGACTCCACGACTCCGACTCCACAGCCCTGGTAAATATAATACTTAAACAAATTGTGTTAAACGAGTATACATTTTTGTTCAAAAACACCGTGGATCTGTAACAGCCAATCTTCTCATCTTTGACCGCCTCCCCCTCGCCAGGTGGGTACGGGGCACGCATTGAAATACAATGGGCAACTAGTTTTACATCATTGGACCCAAATAGCCCAGACGCATAATAAATAGTCTGGTTATAAAAACATTGCTACAAACATATTTTAACAGTTTTGAGCAATAAAATCCACACATTTTACAAAGTTATTGTCATAAATAATAGAAGAAATGTGAAACTCATTCAATCTGATTTAGTAATTATCCAGTTTTCAAATAACTGAATTTAGTAACTTGTGGAAAAAGGCATCCCAAATAAACATCATGTCATGGCAAATAAACAATATGGTCACTATTGGAGACAGATTGTCTAAAAAAAATGTGCATATTTAATTTTTATTTTTAAAAAATTATCCCATCTTCTGATCAAATGAGGACATTGCTTTGATTTAATATATATAGTTTTGCTCCAGAGTAGTCTATTGGTAATAAGTAAATACAATAGGGGTGCAGTGTGTTAACTTGAAGAAAAGCATTTGTGTAAAAAATATTGGAGTATTTAATATTTTTTCATT
Organism: Odontocerum albicorne; assembly: GCA_949825065.1. NCBI lineage: Eukaryota > Metazoa > Arthropoda > Insecta > Trichoptera > Odontoceridae > Odontocerum > Odontocerum albicorne. The sequence goes on along the minus strand of OX463860.1, from coordinate 951,243 downwards.
TAATTTTGTATAAAAGTGTTAGTGAGAATTCAACTTTATAATTAAGAATTGCATTTAAAAACAATTAGAAATTGAAGTATTTGCTTGATAATTTTCAAAACAATTGCTATGTTACTTGTGAGTAAAATTGGGTTATTTTATACTTTTGACAGGATGACATCTTCTAAAATCAATTTGGATGCTTTTCTGTAAAACAATTAAAATGCTGCTTGCAATGTAAAGTAGTGGGTCTCTCTCTGTCTCTCAGGTGAAATGGATGTTTCAGATTCCCAATTACATCATACTGGAAGGCAACAGGCATCCTCATATATTCAAGACGAAACCTTCCAAATCCAAAAAGATCGCCCATCGGAATGGATCAAAGGTAAGATATCAGACTTCTATAAAATCTATTGTTATAACTTCCAAAGTTCCTATTACAGTAAAAATACATTAATTCAAAATTCAGGCTTTCCGTGCGAGTAGACACTACTACAGTGCAGTATTCTTGGGAATTGTGTGCTATGCAGCCAAAAGCTGGGCACATAGAAGTCGGCTCTCAGATGCTGGCTATCACCAAGGCATATAGGACATGCTCGGCAGAAGCATTTTCGGTCTTAACGGGGCTCGCTCCATTGGATCTGGAAGTCCAGCGACGCGCCACGATTATCCTCAGTAAGGGTCAGATAACATCCGACTTCACGTGATTTTCAAAGCCTGCCTTGAGACCTAGTTGTTGACTTGGCGACATCGTTGGCCGTCTTCCTCCATGGGAAGACATATTTAAATTCTTTCCTTGCATCAATCCTTAGTGCAGCGGAGAGACTCAGAGTGCAGTGGGGAAGGGACCAATATATCAGGTCTGTAAATATGAATCCAAAATTTGCTCATAGATGGCTCTAGTTGTCAATGTAGTGACTATCAAACCGCGTCATTTGCGCCTTTTTCTTGTGTTTACATTTGTCCAAGATTTTTAACTAACAGCAAAACAAGTTTAATACAGCTACATATGTTTTCATTGCGTTGAACATGTCTGTTTTTGTGCCCGAAAACAACAATTTGCGGACAGCGTTGATTTTCTGTTACCATTTGAAGAAAACTGCTGCAGAATCACATCGAATGCTTGTCGAAGCTTACGGTGAGCATGCTCTTGGTAAATCACAATGCTTTGAGTGGTTTCAAAAACGAAGACGCCGAATTGCAAGCATTGTTGGATGAAGATGATGCTCAAACGCAACAACAACTCGCGGATCAATTAAATGTGACACGAGAAGCCGTCTCCATACGTTTGAAAGCCATGGGAAAGATCCAGAAGGTGGGAAAACGGGTTCCACATGAACTGAATGAAAGACAGCAGGGAAACCGAAAAACCACTTGCGAAATGCTGCTCGCCAGGTACAAAAGAAAATCATTTCTCCATCGAATTGTGACTGGCGATGAAAAATGGATATATTTCGAGAATCCTAAGCGTAAAAGATCATGGGTAACTCCAAGCAAACCAGCGACATGACTGCAAGGCCAAATCCCTATGGACGGAAGACAATGCTCTGTGTTTGGTGGGATCAGAAGGGTGCTATCTATTATGACCGACCGACTACCGAATGCTACCGACAACAAATGATGGATTTGAACCAAGCATTGCGTGAAAAACGACCAGAATATCAAAAGAGGCAACACAAATTGATTTTGCTTCATGATAATGCACTATCGCACACAGCAAAACCGGTCAAGGAAACGATTGAGGCGTTTAGTTGGCAAATACTTTCGCATGCGGCTTACTCACCAGACTTGGCTCCATCCGATTACTACTTATTTGCATCGACGGGACACGCACTTGCTGAGCAGCGCTTCACTTCTTACAAAAATGGCTCGATGATTGGTTTGCCTCAAAAGAGGAACATTTTTTTGGCGTGGCATCCACAAATTGCCAGAGAGATGGGAAAAATGTGTAGCTAGCGATGGGCAATACTTTGAATAAAATATTTTTTACCATTTTCATACAATAAATGTGTATTTTCTCTAAAAAAATTCTGGTTTCATATTTACATACCTGATACAATAGAAAACTTTTTCAGCATGTGTGCCTTGCCAGCTGTAGCTCTTATATGAGAAGTGTATTCTCAGTATGTGTTGTATTTTATTAAACTTTCATTGTATACAATACATCCTGATTGCCATGTAGCAATCTTTTCCAACCAGCTAGATGTGTTTGTTAAGCCACACTGTATCCTTTTTAAAAAACTGGGTACCAACCAATGAGAATCGCACCCACGATCCCCGGATTGAAGACTGATGTCTTACCAACTAGGCCATGGAGGTCATCAGATTGTACGCTGTCTAATCTTACATGCAAAAAGCTTTATCTTTTTATTCTTTCTTCTTAGTATAGTTGTGACTGAAATCTGTCATGGATTAAAACAGTTGAATGTATTCAAGATGAGCTTGTTCGTTGGAAGAAATGTATAGCATTAAGTCCGCCAGATTAACTATGGACACAAAGGAATTAAAACAAATAAAAGGATCTCTAGTCAGCGGCGGTAGTCAAACGATTAACGTTCACGCTAAGTAAGTGGGTGTCCCAGATTCAATTCCAGGTTTATTCTCTTCTAGACTGGTTTCACTCTTGGATTATATTAAATCTGAATTTATGTTATTCTTTAGCCACATCATAAATTCTTACAGCGCACTATTAAGGAACACAACTGCAGAAGATAACTTCTTCTTTTAGGCCTGTTATGGTCCTGCATCATCGTTTCCCTCTTGTGACGTCGACTGCCAGCTGTCTTTCCATCTTTTGAGAGGTCGTCCTGGAGGTCTGCTCGCTTGGGGGATACTGTCATTCTTACGGCTCTTGGTTCCGTCATTCTGGATACGTGTTCGTTCCAGAACCTTCTTCTCTGTCGTCCCCATCTGACAATATCTTCAACTTTGCACATCCTTCGGATTTCTGTGTTTCGTATTCGTATCACGAAGGGTTTTGCCAGCGATACTCCTGAGTACCTTCATTTCGCTAGTTCGAAGGAGATTTTTTGTTCAGACAGTGGCGGCTCTAGACTCTATGCTGTATGTCACTATGGGGCAGACACAGGTCTTGTATCCTTGTCGTGATGACTGCATTTTTGTTATTTCAGGCAAACACATCAGCTTCCCAGAATCAGCCCAACATGCAGCCTAAAGTAGTCTTGGCCACCTGCAGGACGCTGTTCAGTGATGGGTAAGATATATTATTATTATTATTATTAATGTCGGCGGAGCGTGATCACTAAGCAAGCTGGTGGCTGGTGGCTGGTGGGTCGGGTGTATCAAGTTCCATTCCCTTTACAGTTTCCCGCTTCCAGGTTTATTCTATTTCTAGATCTTATACAATCTTATACTCTAGAAAATATATTTATATTTTCAGCAGCACGGAACAGTTTCTCACATTAACAAGACAGGCAGGCGCAGGCGAGCTTTCTATCAATTTTATGTGGACTCTCAATTTCACCCATCAATAATAATAAAATGACAATTTATAAAGCACCTTTTGGAGAGCAAACTCTCCTCAAATGCATTTTTTCGGGATTCGAACCCACGTTTATTAACAGTATTACAAAATAAAAAGATGCCGAGTGTACAGATAGGAAGGTAAGTGGCTGCAGCCATTATATTAGGTACTTCCTCGCATTTTCACATGTTCAGATGAACATATTTAGTAAGAAAACTTACCGAGGGAAGACAAACTACAAAAGAAAACTTTGTAACCTTCCGATGTGTGATACCAGTGTAGTAACACATTCGGTGTAGTGTAGTGTTCATATACAATACATTTTGATAAAACCTCCCAGAAAGAGTTGCCCTCGAGTGTATCTCTAAGAGGCGGACCGCACCAATGACTCGTTACAGGATCAGCAATGGCAGCAAGCTCTATCACATTACCCCGCCATGTTGAATCAATTTGGAATAGACAATTTATTAGATGAAGAGGAAATATTCTACGCCATGGGTGAACCTTGTTAAAATAGGCATTTACATGCAAATAATAGACAATTTAGCGAATGTCATATTTGTACTCTTATAATTTATCCATATACATTCCCAAGTTGTACAACTGCTGCTGGAAATATCAATATTTTTTCTAGAGTGACCTGCACACAAAGGCATCCGGGCACGGGCACCTTAGTAACCTTTCGGTTGGTTGGGAAATACCGCAATTAATGTATTATAACACATCGGTCAATAAGGTCCGGGACTAACTACTAAAACAACATTTGTTTGCCAAAATTCTTTTTTATTCATCGACATAGTCTCCTTCAAGAGCGATACATTCATTCCAACGCTTTCCTAACTTTTCTATGCCAACCGTGTAGAACGATTTATTTTTTTCCATTAAAAAGCAATGTTATATCAACACACGAAATTCGGTTTTTTCCATTGTTTAGAAAATAGCAAAAGTACCGTCACTAAAACCACTGTAACTCAATGACACAATGTAAGAATGTCATGAAAGTTTGACACGTAACTTCTAAAGGTTGGTACTAACTGAGAATGGTATGGATTGGTTATTAGAGGCGCCATCTGTTAGTTAGTCCCGGGACTTATTGATGGATGTGTTAGATGAGACAAGCCTATAAATGACAATTTATTTAGCATTAGTCATTTAGAGAGTAATCTCTCCTGAAAGGTGCTACTATATAACTTAGGACTCGAACCCACTTTTATTATTATTACGCTAATATTACAAAATAAATAAATAAATAAATATGTAAGTCCAGTGTAAGGATAGGTAGTGGTAGGTGGTGGTTGTGTATATATATTTGATTATATTTTATTGATATTAAATTAGTTTTAACATTTCTATTTTCAGAGAATATTACTCTCATGATGAAGAATCACGAGACAAGCTTAATGAAATGGAGAAAAACAATGGCGAGGAACTATTTAACCTCTTTATTTACGAAGAGGACCAACCTGAGATGGATCCATTTATGGGGTTATCCAACTCGAGTTTATTGAAGAATGGGGAAGATAATCAGAAAGAAGGGGCTCAGAAAAGGAAAAGACGCACCCTATCAGTATCGGAAAGTTCACTCTCCAAGAAGTCTCTCGAAGGTGATGATATGGACGTGTCGGACACAAAACTAGAATTTTGCAAAAGAACAAAACGAGTTCAGTCCATAGATTCCAAAGTTATGACCGAGTATAAAGCGGCCATAGCCAAAAATGTATCCAACATATCTAATGTTTTTGTCGCCGAAAAGAATGAACCGTTGACTACGTCAACACCCATCATGACCTATCCGAAGACTAATAAAAACATTGCAGTGACTAATTTGAACCTGAATGATACTTTAGATAAATTGTTTACTCTTAAGAAACAAAACACTTTAACTGTTACGGCAGTACCACCGATTAAAAGCAACGGAAACGTCGAGTCGAGGGAGAATGAGAAGATTAATCAGGTGGAAGCGTTTGTTATTAGTTCGTCTTCTCCACCGAAGTCTATACACTCGACTGAATCACCGATAAAAGTGCCTGACCCGTTAATAGATCCCTCTGAAATTAAGGAAGAACCGATAGATTACGAAGAGTTAATTGAATCCACTTCAGAGAAACAGTTCCTTTTTAACAGTTTAAATTTACAACCGAATGCACCCAACAATCTAAACTCTCAACCGAAGTCGACTGTCACATCACCGAAGATAAATAGTGCAAATAGTTTAAAAGATATTCCGTCCCAATCTAAAGCGAACACCTCTCCAAATAGTCAAAATAATAATTCCGCACCGTCAAAACCTGCCGAAAAGTCACCACCGAAGCTCAATCAGAACGGAAGCGGTACAATTAGAAGAGAAACAGATACAAACGTTAAGAAAATGTCCGATACACAACAGACTGCGAATATTCCAGTTGAAAAAGTATGCGAATTAAAACAAACTGTAACAAATGTCACCAAAAAGCCAGAAGCTAAAGAAAATGAAACCACTGCGCCGAAAGAGAGTACACCCATTGTTCAAACAGACACGATACTGCAGAAAGATGTTGCCAAACCGAGTCACCCGGAACAAAGAAATATGATTGTCGCACAGGATAATAAGAGGAAGTCTCCTACGGGTTCTAAATACGCAGTGAAGAAGTATAAGAGTGCACCGTCCAAAATATCAAAAGGACAGACTACGTCCAAATCGGATAACACATCTTCCGTACCTATTAACAAGCCGGTAGAATTGTCATTGAAACCTATTCAAGTAAACGAATGCAAGACACTGCCGATCATATCGCAAATTAGGAGCGTTTCGAAAGGGAATCTGATCATTAGTGGCAAAGCTTCCGATGAATCCCCCGCAAACGCTAATGCCGATATTTCAGGAAATACAATGGCATATCGCCTCTTCAGTCTGTCTTCGGAATTAAATAAGAATAATAATATGGTCTATATACCGCTCGAGAGTATTGACGGAAGAAAGGAGCTGCCAAACTCCACCTTGACCTCCCAAGCTAATCCATCGTTATTAAAAACTAAATTAAATACTAATTTTTCTATTTTGACGGGCAGTAATTCAACTCAAGGTTTGTCCAAGATCCATTTATAATAATTCCTTATTTCTCAGAGTGTATTGCAGGGGTGCTCAACCTGCCAATTGCGATCTATCAATGGATCGCGGCATATTTACCAGAGTATATTGCAGGGGTGCTCAACCTGCCAATTGCGATCTATCAATGGATAGCGGCATATTTACCAGAGTATATTGCAGGGGTGCTCAACCTGCCGATTGCGATCTATCAATGGATCGCGGCATATTTACCAGAGTATATTGCAGGGGTGCTCAACCTGCCGATTGCGATCTATCAATGGATCGCGGCATATTTACCAGAGTATATTGCAGGGGTGCTCAACCTGCCGATTGCGATCTATCAATGGATCGCGGCATATTTACCAGAGTATATTGCAGGGGTGCTCAACCTGCCAATTGCGATCTATCAATGGATAGCGGCATATTTACCAGAGTATATTGCAGGGGTGCTCAACCTGCCAATTGCGATCTATCAATGGATCGCGGCATATTTACCAGAGTATATTGCAGGGGTGCTCAACCTGCCAATTGCGATCTATCAATGGATCGCGGCATATTTACCAGAGTATATTGCAGGGGTGCTCAACCTGCCAATTGCGATCTATCAATGGATAGCGGCATATTTACCAGAGTATATTGCAGGGGTGCTCAACCTGCCAATTGCGATCTATCAATGGATCGCGGCATATTTACCAGAGTGTATTGCAGGGGTGCTCAACCTGTCAATTGCGATCTATCAATGGATAGCGGCATATTTACCAGAGTATATTGCAGGGGTGCTCAACCTGCCAATTGCGATCTATCAATGGATCGCGGCATATTTACCAGAGTATATTGCAGGGGTGCTCAACCTGCCAATTGCGATCTATCAATGGATCGCGGCATATTTACCAGAGTATATTGCAGGGGTGCTCAACCTGCCAATTGCAATCTATCAATGGATCGCGGCATATTTACCAGAGTATATTGCAGGGGTGCTCAACCTGCCAATTGCGATCTATCAATGGATCGCGGCATATTTACCAGAGTATATTGCAGGGGTGCTCAACCTGCCAATTGCGATCTATCAATGGATCGCGGCATATTTACCAGAGTATATTGCAGGGGTGCTCAACCTGCCGATTGCGATCTATCAATGGATCGCGGCATATTTACCAGAGTATATTGTAGGGGTGCTCAACCTGCCAATTGCGATCTATCAATGGATCGCGGCATATTTACCAGAGTATATTGTAGGGGTGCTCAACCTGCCGATTGCGATCTATCAATGGATCGCGGCATATTTACCAGAGTATATTGTAGGGGTGCTCAACCTGCCAATTGCGATCTATCAATGGATCGCGGCATATTTACCAGAGTATATTGTAGGGGTGCTCAACCTGCCGATTGCGATCTATCAATGGATCGCGGCATATTTACCAGAGTATATTGTAGGGGTGCTCAACCTGCCGATTGCGATCTATCAATGGATCGCGGCATATTTACCAGAGTATATTGTAGGGGTGCTCAACCTGCCGATTGCGATCTATCAATGGATCGCGGCATATTTACCAGAGTATATTGTAGGGGTGCTCAACCTGCCAATTGCGATCTATCAATGGATCGCGGCATATTTACCAGAGTATATTGTAGGGGTGCTCAACCTGCCGATTGCGATCTATCAATGGATCGCGGCATATTTACCAGAGTATATTGTAGGGGTGCTCAACCTGCCGATTGCGATCTATCAATGGATCGCGGCATATTTACCAGAGTATATTGTAGGGGTGCTCAACCTGCCGATTGCGATCTATCAATGGATCGCGGCATATTTACCAGAGTATATTGTAGGGGTGCTCAACCTGCCAATTGCGATCTATCAATGGATCGCGGCATATTTACCAGAGTATATTGTAGGGGTGCTCAACCTGCCGATTGCGATCTATCAATGGATCGCGGCATATTTACCAGAGTATATTGTAGGGGTGCTCAACCTGCCAATTGCGATCTATCAATGGATCGCGGCATATTTACCAGAGTATATTGCAGGGGTGCTCAACCTGCCGATTGCGATCTATCAATGGATCGCGGCATATTTACCAGAGTATATTGTAGGGGTGCTCAACCTGCCAATTGCGATCTATCAATGGATCGCGGCATATTTTTAAGTAGATCTTTACTTTTTCTTATTTTAGTCAATTTTAATAAGAAATACGACGAGTTGAAGAAGTAAAACGATTGTGTTTTAAACATCAAGTATAAGGATATTTGCAGGACTATGTAACTGATAGATTTTAGTACCTTAATTTGTCAATAGATGTTATACTTAAGATGGCGTGGCTGTGTTAATATCAAGTTGGATGTAGGAACGGAACACAAACAAGACTGAATTCTGTTCGAACTAGTACCGAGATACACACTTTTAACGGTAGACATTCGGGTCGGGGACTGGGGGTGGAGAGAGGGAGGAGGCAACTTCAGCGAGCAGTGGTGAGATTCTGGGAATATATGTGTTTGCCAGACGTTCACCCCGATGCACTGACTTAGAAATTTCTAGGACCTCTTATCTGTCCAATTTATTTCCGTTACTACTGATGGTTTTGACGGTGACAATGATTAGCCATTTCAGAATAAATTAGAGGATTTGTTAAGGTGGATTTGTGTGCACGAAATCTCTTTTCAAAGGATCTTCCTGTCTTTCCTAGATATAAATTATCACAGTCGGCACATAAAAGTTTATACACACCACTGTGGCTTAAATAACTTACCAAACTTTTTGTATCAGGGTTTATCCATGGCACCCAAAGTCAGAACATATTTAACTGTTACATTTATGTTGGTGTGATTAGAATAGTTAGGTAAAAAAGTAAATGTGTCCTTTTAGACGTCACTTCCTATTATTGCATTTGCACATCTGTGATCCGATTAAAAAAACTTCATTCTACTAAGTTTCATTTCACTGAAAATATTGGAATATTTCACGGCACCCCTGTAAGCGCCTGTAAGCCGCTGCGCACCCTTTGGGAATCACTGAATTATGTTGAAATTTTTATTTCATTAAAACGGGAGCTGTTCAGCATATTATTTTATGTATGTACATTTGATCCACCAAAAAAGGTTCATTATTCTAAAAAATTAATTTTGTATATCCACGAGGAAAAGTTAGACCTCGGAGGAAAGAAAGTCTGTTCTAAAAGAGAAATGGTATGAATTTGAAATTGTTTTTGTTTTATTTTCAGTGAAAACATTGACTCCTATTGCGGTAGTCGGTAACAGATCTCCAGTTAGTACCAATAATGGACCGACTGGTCAAGAGAACATTTTCAACGTGATAACCACCTCTGTCAGCCAGCCTGTTTGTTTCACTCCCGCCAGTATGAACCACCAAGGCAATATGAACTCGGTCAGCGTGACTCCTATCTCCTATCAGAGTCAAGTCCACGGGAGTGTATGCAATATTAGTCCCGTCAGCGTGACTCCAGTCAATAATACTCCACCACTTATGAGGGAAATACCCGCACAGAACAATCAACCCATGACGAACGGTTCTGCCAAACAAGTACGCATTTTATATATTTTATAAATACCTTTATAGGACACATTCTATGTACGATATAAGGTTTTTCAAAGTGATGTACGGTGGGGTTTTGCTTATAATGCCTACGTTTCAAAGTTGACTACGTGTTCGCACAAGCCCTGAAGATGAAAACTGCAACACTTCCAAAATGTTAGCATTATATTGTTAAGTCAAACCGCATGGTACAACACTCGGAAAGATCTTATACTATTGATAACTGGAATGCTTCAAACCATGTATTTTAATTTAAAATAAAAATAAATCCGTGGCAATTCTCTTAATAATGACAAAAGGCAATTTATATATCACCATGTTGAGAGCAAACTCTGGACTCAAACCCACTGTTATTGACAGATAAAATATGTTACAAAATAAACATTTTAAGTTAAGTGTGAGGATAGGAAGGTAGTGACTGCGGCCATTCGATTAGGTACTTCCCCGCATATATTCAGAGAAACATATTTGGTAAGAAAACTTACCTCAGGAAAGCGAACTACAAAGAAACCTTTGTAGATCTTCCGATATGTGACAGTGTGCACTCTAAAAAGTATGACTATAAGAAGTATTTCCAGAAATTGGACAAGTGCTGGAATAAGTGTATAGCATCTTCAGAATGGTAATTTGATGGGGACGAAAAAGGGAATCAAGTTTTATTATTATAAAAGTTTTTTTCAACAATTTAGTGATTTTTCAGATCCCTTATACAGGGTCTTTCAATAGGGACGCTTGAAATTTGTTAGGTTATAGCGGCCATATTGTTAAAGCAACATCTGTCAAATTTGTTGTCAATTATTCAGCAGTGTATGGCAAATCACCATGGAAGGTTATAGGAAGGCGTTGAACAACGTGTGCAAATTACCAAATTTTATTTTCAAAATCTGCGCTCCGTTCGAGAAACGTTCCGTGCATTACGTCATTTTTATCCTCGCCACAACCGTCCTGCTGAGTCGACTATTCGACGTTTGGTGGCCAAATTCGAGTCAACTGGTTCGATAAATAATCAGCCAACACCCGTACGTCACCGAAACGCAAGGTCTGCTGAAAACATCGCTGCTGTGCGTGAGAGTGTACGGGAAAACCCGAGGCAGTCAATTTCTCGTAGTTCACAAGAACTTGGCCTTTCTGTGACTTCAACTTGGCGAATTTTGCGTCGGGATTTGCACCCGTATAAAATCCAATTGACCCAGGAACTTAAGGTAAACGACCATAGACAACGCCGTGTGTTCGCTGATTAGGCTCTGGAGCAGTTGGAAGTTGACCCAAATTTCGCCAAAAAAAATCATCTTTAGCGAAGAGGCCCATTTTTGGATGAATGGATGTGCGAACAAGCAAAATTGTCAGATTTGGGACGATACAAATCTACACGAGATACACCAGCACCAAATGCATCTCGAGAATGTCACTGTTTGGTACGGATATTGGTCTGTCTGAATCATCGGTCCGTACTTCTTCCAAAACGAAACTGGCATTGCCATAACCGTCAATGGCGAGCGCTACAGATCGATGATAAGCAACTTCTTGTGGCCTAAACTGGATGATATGGATACCGACGACATGTGGTTCTAACAGGACAGCGCTACGTGCCACACAGCGCATGCCACGATGGGCATTCTGCACGAGCGATTTGAGGGCATGGTAATCTCGCGCGGCGGCGACGTGAACTGGCCACCGAGATCATGCGATTTAACGCCTTTAGACTTCTTCCTTTGGGGCTATGTTAAATCGCAGGTCTATGCGTATAAACCGCAAACAATTGATGCCCTCAAAGTCAACATAACGAACGCCATCCAGCAGATTCAGCCAGATTTATGCGACAAAGTCATGGAAAATTGGACGTCCCGAGTATGTGCCACCAAGCAAGGCCCCGGCGGACATTTGAACAACGTTATATTCCATACTTAATGCCATAAAATATTCTTTCAAATAAAAAGAAAATTGAGTGGAAATCTCACACACAACTTGTTTTATTTACATTTAAAAATCAAGCGTCCTTATTGAAAGATCCTGTATATCTTTGTCAAAAATAAAGCGTCATTATTGAAAGACCCTGTATATCTCTGTTCTGTCATACACCTTATTAGATGATGTCATAGACTATCAAATTATGAAGTTTTGATAAGAGCAAACTGTTGTGGCATCGAGATTCTGGTGGCACACGCTTGCTTGCCTGTGTTGGTCTGGACATGTAGCTTGTAAACAATGCCTGAATGCAGACTGCCAAGAAATATCCTCTTTGGTTAGTGTCCTGAAGGCAGAAGAGACCACAGTGGGCGGCGCAAGAGATAGAAGGACGTACTACATGAGACGCTTAAAAACATTAATGTTCGGAACAGCTAGAAGCAAACAGCGGTAGATAGTGCCAAATGGCGTAGAACTGTTACTAGTTATCAGGGACTCAATGGAGGAAGAAGACAACAGGATACGTCTGTCACAAATTGACTTACATAGTCATCTCCGATGGCACCAACGTCAAGTACCCTAATCCCTCGCTTTCTTTTATACTCTTTATGGATAATGGGCATTCATACACCTTATTGCATGAGCCCTCTTATTTTTAATCTTTCCTTTTAATAATCCAATAAATTTTATCATACCACTTCTCTCGCTCTGATCCACAGTCCTGCAAATGAATGTTTATCTTTCTGTTGTTACTTTCAGTTGCCAGTGCTTCAACCCAGAGGTGACATGTTCCCACTGTCAGTTGACGCGACACCACCTATCAGTGTGGGACCTCTACACAACATGTTTAACGAAAACTCTGTTAAGGTAATGCTTGTTGTTTTCTAGTACTATTACAAATACGAAAGGCAGCATTGCTTTTGCCGATGGTCTGGTGGATAGTTGACTTGCTATTCATTATTGACATCCATCACTTCCACATGAATTTGTTACGATTGTGAGCTGTCTTATAATTAAAAAGTATTTTGAGTTGATATTTTATTATGAAACAGCGCTGTAAGTTATTGTTAAAATGTTTTATCTGAAACAGTTGGATGTAGTAAAATATGATGCCCACTTTCTCACCAGGTTTTCATCTCGACAATTATCTGTTATTTGAGATGCAAATTTTCAAATTTGTATATAAATTTTTTTTTCTCTATCCTTCAAAATATTTAAAAAGCTTTGTCCTTATGCAGACTGCTTACAACTACAGTCCGATCTCGATGACATATGCGAGTGGAGTCACGATAAAAAAATATTTTTTAATGTATCAAAGTGTAAATGTATCAAAGTGTAATCTATGCTTATATCCCACACAGACAACATTAAAGATACGGGTGTGTTGTTCCACAGGGATCATGCATTTGGTCCTCTTGTAGAACTCATGCGCAACTCAGTTGACAAAACTCGAGGATTTGTGATGAGAAGTTGTTCGAAAGTGCTCAAAATGCTCTTTAATTCATTAGTTCAAAGCAAACTAGACAGTGAGTTCACTGGGGGCACAGAGCTCACCCATGGTGGAGAAGATACAGAAAAATATCTGCGATATCTCTATACGAGTATGAGTGAGTTTGATGTCTGTCCATGGTTTTATCCTACTCATTTTCAATAGGGCTAAGCCTGTGTTGTAAAAATAATACAGGTGTACGGTGCAGGAGGGGCAGAGTCCGATAAAACAGCACAGCTCGTAGCAGTCCTGCGACCCTGATTCAAGGAAAACATTAGAATGTCTGTCCTCACGGAGGAGGACGACCGAGGATTTTGCCGTGATAATATGACTGACATGTGGATTTTGATATATTGTTACATTCTGCAGATGAGTGTGTTCTTCAGGCAACTGTTCATGGATTGCGTGAACCATTTTGTGGAGCAGGACTCTGCGGAGGCCAAGGTTCTTCTCCTGCAGCAGCAGATGGAGGATCTTAGGACGCAACATGAGCAGAAGCTCAAGGAACTCAAACATAATACCGGTGAGTCATATTGTACAGGTATATGAAATGCAGTCTTACTTCTTTCATTCTATTTCTGGGGGAGAAAAAATTACTTAATGTTTTAATTAAGAGAAAAGAAATATTTATTTAAAATTTATCAATTGACTAACTTTATTTTGAAATATCTGTTTTCATAAAATAAAACTATTTTGAAATGCTTTTGACTAGGAATAACCTGAAACACATACAGTAAAAACCTGTTAATTAAGAAATAAAAACAGAACATAAAAATATTTTTTTTTTATGAAATATTAAAATTAATTATTATTTTACACTCTACAGAGAGGTATCCACAATAAAAATAGGTTTTAAAACTAAATATTAACTGAGATAAAAAATAAAATATAAACTACTGTTTTTTTTTATGCCCAAAAATGCTTGCGACTTTTCGCACATTTTATGCAAAATATGCTGGGATTAAAAAGGGTTAATAAAACAATTTCAATTAACGCAGCACTTCTCAGGGACTGGGAATATCTTGACCATTTTTTTTTACCGTAAAATGAACTTTAGCAGTAAAACAGGGCACTGGAACCTGACATCAAAATCTGCTAAGATGGTAGTCCACAATATTATTTTATATGATAAGAAACAGAGGAGCCGAATAAATGCTGTAGTAATGCGCGCATTAGGAAGAATAAATAGAGTGACAATGTATGACAGAATACGGAATGAAGTGATAAGGGATGAATGTGAACTGGTATGTCGAGTAAGATGAAGAAGAGGACACTGATATTGTTTGGGCGTGTGGAACGAATGGATGAATGAAGAAACACTAATAAAACAGATATATAGCGCAAATGTGAGAGGAAGAAGACCAAGGAAGTATGGTTGGATCAGGTGAATGATATTCTGAAAGAAGAAAATATAGAAGATGTATGTAGAAGAGGCTAAGGATGTGTGTGGAGATAGTAGTCTGTTCTCTCTGCCTACCTTCTCAGGGAAATGACGTGATGTACTATATTGTAATTGTATTTTTATTTACATGCATTTATGTACATGTGCTTATGAATATATTTTAGAATATTGATCATTTTGGTATGAAATGTTTTTTCATATATTCCTGCATCAATTGTTCTCCGGTATTAATAGTTAAGTTCAATAAGTCCCTTCAATAAAGGTAAATAAGAGGTTTCACTTTATCACAAGCATACTTGCGAAACGAAGAGAAGTCTCGATAGGTCTTACAATAATGTTTTATATTATCTCAAAAATAGTTTGCCTTTCTTCAAGTGTCCCCTAAAACTGCACACACAGTCCAGTCTCAATTCTCTAAATTTGAAAATAAGGTATTTCTATCCTTCGAAGTCTGCCAGAGAGGTGGGTTGATGTTGGTTGGTGACCTAGTCAGTAAAACTCTCCGACCTGGGGTTGTGGGTTTCATTTCTGTTGGAACACAGATATTTTTTATAAGGATTCCAATCTGGTTTTCACTCAAAATCTTTTTAACATATTTCCAATAAACTGTAAAATTGTAATATAATACAACAATATTACGTTAGTCTTATATAGCAGGGATAAAAGCCATAATTTGTAGAAGCCACTGCTACTGCTACTGCCTTTGATTAGCTATGATTTTAATGATCTTAATGAATTTTCTTACAGAAGTGATAATTGGGGAAATGAGAACCGTCATGGAAAGTGAGAAGATTCGAGCTGTGAATGAAGCGTATCGGAAAGCTGAATTAGACAAGTTAGCATCCATTGCAGAAACTAAGAAAAAACAATGGTGAGCATTAAACAGGGGTTGGAAATTGGACATATTCACTATTTATCCCTTTGCACTCTGAGTCATATTTTATTTGATACCCCAGCAACTCAACTCTAAGACATCTCTTGTAGTGCCTCTGTGTGTCTGTATCTGTAGAAGTAATCTCCCACGTGCATTATTGGCTTACTGAAGTACTGACGTATACCATGTCGCCGTAGCAGTGCTAGTGGAGTGCAAAGGGTTAATGCTTAAGAAAACAAAAAACAGCGTTTGAGTTTTTAAATGTAGGCTCTGTGATGGAGGGGGTTGTTTGTTTGTTTGTTGGAAATCAAATGATGAGCTGCCATCACTAAAAGGGCGATGTTTGATCTAGACTCGAGAGCGGTGCTTATCGAACTATGGTCCCCTGCCAGTGCCAGTGCTGGTTCACGGACAGTGTTGAGAGGAAATTACAGAATAAGAATTATGTATTTAAAATGTAAAAGTAAATGTGACATATGGGTGAAAGATCGGAGCAAGTTGAGGAATTCTTCTATTAAGGTTGTACTTTATTCAATGATGGAAGAGTTAAATGGGGTAACAAATGACATGTAAGATAAGAAACAAAGTCAATGGGGTACTAATTTATACCTCGAACAGTATTAAAATCTGCTAAGATTAAAGTTCGGAATAGTATTATGAAGAATAGCACTCTGAGATGGTTTGGGAATGTGGAACGAATGAATGAATAAAGACATAGTGCAAATGTAATTGGAAGACGGGAAAGAGGAAGACCAAGGAAAGTATAGTGAGATCAAGTGAATTATATTTTGAAAGAAGGAAATGTAGAAAGTCAGAGAAATAGAAGATGTATGGATGTGGAGAAAGCTAAGGATGTGTCGAGACAGGAAAGTCTAGTGCTCTGTCCTCTCTGCCTACCCCGAGTTGTGTCAAAAATGTGACACAAATAAAAGAAAATAATTTAGAGTGTATGGTGACGACGCAGTAATCAGTTGTGTCAAAAATGTGACACAAACAAAAGAAAAGATAATTGAGAGTGTATGGTGACGATGCAGTAATCAGTTGTGTCAAAAATGTGAATCTAGAGTGGAAGGTCTATACCTAACTTGAGAAGTACGAGTAACATGAACTGAAAGTGCTCGTGGACTGTCGGCTCTCCTGAAGAGCTCAATTGATTGTTTTACACTTAGTTAACCTTTTCCAGGTGTGCCTACTGTTGCTGCAACGAGTCCCTCTTCTACTGCTGTTGGACGGCCTCGTACTGCGGTACCACCTGCCAGCAGGCCCATTGGGCGCAGCATATGATCAAATGTTCGAACCCCACGGAAGGACAGGTACTGGTACTGGTTACTGCCCACTCGAGGTGCATATACGTTAATTACAAGTTCAGGGGATTAAATTTGAGAACTGTTACGTTAATTCATATACGTTAATTCCAAGTTCAGGGGATCAAATTTGAGAACATACTTTATTTTTTTCTTTAGTATTATTTTGTATCATTAAATTACTTTTCATTAAGTATTTAATTTGACTATAGGTATTTTGTCGAGTGTTTATATCGGACATACACATTTTGGAGTAAAATCTTTCATATGGATGCATAAAAGTTAGGAAAGAGACGAGGTATTATTGTTCAGATTGTAAAATAAGTCCTTGTTTGCCATGTCAAATTCATCATGCCAAAATCATTTTTATTTTTGCATAGCCATGGTTGTCCACCCGTGATGAGTATAATGCAAATAATCAAATAAAATTTCATGCTTTTGTGAAATCTACTCTGACAAATTCACACTTTGAAAAATATAAATTTAAAAAAACCTGCATATTTTAGGTATACACATAAAGGTAATGAGGCTAACTTGGAGACTCTACTCTTGCATACATCGATACAATAACATTTAGCGAAGATCCAGAATGTCTTTTGGGTTCAATTACTTGTTTCAGGTAATGTGAGTGATATACACATTTATAATAACACTCGTTTCTTTCAGTCAAGTGTGAGTCGACAGCTGATAAGCGTTAACTCCTCACAGGTGTCGAGTGCTGGCCCGACACAAATGAGGAAGCAGTTGATCATTGCTAAGTCCTGCAGCATGGCGCAGAGCTCCGCTGGCACGCAGACCGCACACTCCGTGCCGCAGAATACCTCTAACATCTTTAGTGAGTACACGTTACACTGCGTCCTTTATAGAGCCATCAGCGTGGCAGCCATTTATCTACGAGATACGAATCCCTCCATGGCTGGCTCCTGCATTATCCAATGTTTCCTTTACATCGAGGCGTGCCGCAGCTCTCTGTGGTGTAATCCAAGCTATTGCCTTATCCAATTTCTCTTAGTCATGGGAGCTTTAATTGCAAACTTTTTAGTCTCAATCTTGTTATTTCGCGGCCATCTGGATCAGTCTCCAATAGCAGAGTAGCTTCATACTGCCTGTTAACATTGCACCATACCAGGTATGTAAATATAAAACCGGAATTTGCTCATAGATGGCTCTATTGTCATCATAGATGCTCATAGATGGTCAAACTGCATCATTGGCACCTTTTTCTTGTGTTTACATTTGTCAAAGACTTTTAACTCACAACAAGACAAGTTTCATTCAACTACATATGTTTTCATAGCATTGAACATGTCCTAAGTGTAAAAGATCATGGGTAACTCCAAGCAAACCAGCGACATCGACTGCAAGGCCAAATCGCTATGGACGGAAGACAATGCTCTGTGTTTGGTGGAATCAGAAGGGTGTTATCTATTATGAGCTGCTAAAACCTGGCGAAACCGTTAATACTGAACGCTACCGACAACAAAATATGGATTTGAACCAAGCATTGCGTGAAAAACGACCAGAATATCAAAAGAGGCAACACAATGTGATTTTGCTTCATGATAATGCACCATCGCACACAGCAAAACCGGTCAAGGAAACGATTGTGGCGTTTAGTTTGCAAATACTTTTGCATGCGGCTTACTCACCAGACTTGGCTCCATCCGATTATTACTTATTTGCATCGATGGGACACGCACTTGCTGAGCAGTGCTTCACTTCTTACGAAAATGGCTCGATGATTGGTTTGCCTCAAAAGAGCAACAGTTTTTTTGGCGTGGCATCCACAAATTGAGAGATGGGAAAAATGTGTAGCTAGCGATGGGCAATACTTTGAATTAAATATTTTTTACCATTTTCATACAATAAATGTGTATTTTCTATAAAAAAAATACGGTTTCATATTTACAGACCTGATAGTTCATACTGCATAATGCTTGCTGCTAAACAGTTATCGATTGCGGCTGCAATCAAAGTTAGTACTAAGAACGAACTTGAAGAATAATGGGTTTGATCAAATTTAGGGTCAATATTTGCTGTTGTGTATTGTCAGAGGCACAAGGTGTATATTTAAGGTTGATGTGTTGACAGGATTTAAAAGAATTGCGTCATATGGAATTTCTTATTCAAAGAAGTCCCGTTTTCGTGAACCCTGACCCGATTTATGTGTGAACATGCTCATGGTTAACACATCTCAGATACATATGGAGATTTGTAGACCCTCCACTCTGTGCCTTATGAGATACGCTCCTCGTCGTCGTTGCTGGACCTCGTACCGAGGATCCCGTCGCCATTGCGATATCAATCGTGTGATCTGTGAAAAAACAGCCTGATCCTAGATGCATGCTCTCTCCCGCAGATGTTACAGATGAGTCATACTATGTAGATTATAACCCAAGTTGCCGTCAGATATGTGATGACATACTGAATGGTTTGCTGAATATGTCAATTGAAGGTTGCGTCTTATGAAAGGAGATGATTTTTTGATACCTTAACGAAGATATCAAAATACCGCATGTTTATCTGAATAATTTTTTTTCAGATGGCGTTACCAGTCCGCCAGTGATTAGTAACTTAATATCCCCATCAACACAGAAAAAGGCGACTCTACAACCCGGCAACCGTAGTTCTCCACAGCAGCAGCAGCCCTTCAGACAGCTCTTGGAGTTGGAGCCTGGAGAGCACCTCGGGCCCTCGAGCAGTTCCAATGTGTTGCGTTTAGAGCTAGTGACCAATAAACCCAACTTGTAGGAGTGTACATGTAGAGTTTTATCGTTTGGGTAAATTCTTCAAAGACATTGTTAGTTTATATTTTAGTGATATTGAATTGTTGGGGAACCTATTAAAATGTTGTTCAGTTTAATTCATCTATTTGATGGCACTTTTATGTGTTTTCCACATAAATCTTCATTACCAGGAACTACGGAAAGTGTTCATCAGGGTATCCTAACTGTTGCTTCTCATGTTATGGTCATCTACATTGTATTGTATATTACACTTTCCTTGTGTACCGTACAACTTGGCAGGTTTATGCCACTGTTATGTAACAATTCTACTCTATTAGCTCATTGCTACAGTATTTTTCCCAATCAATCTTAATGATTAAAAATACCTATGTTAATAAATTAAACTGGGAACAATTGCGGAAGTAATGCCACAAAACTTTAAAATATAAATTTTAGATCTTTTTTCATATCTCTAATCAAATATGGTACATCAATGGGAACATCATTGCACTCTTGAGAATAAAGTCAAAGGATCGTACTATGCTGGAATTCAACAGGTCGTTTGATCTAAACCTTGGTTTTATCAGTCTTTGATATCCCGATGTGCGGGTGTGGTCCGGAGGCTGGAACAAACACTCTATCACGCACTCCTCCTCGAGCAACATTTACAATCTCCTTGTTAAAATGCCTCACTGTTACCCCCTCAATATTACGTAGGTTTTGTCCCTTAATCCAAACGTTTAGGCTGTATTTTCAACATTTATTTCCTATAATTACATTAATATACAACGATAAAGACATTAATATAGTATAAAACAAAAGATTAAAATCTTGTTTGGAAGAGCAACAAGCTGGCCAGGTTGTATTGTATACAAGGAAAGTGTATAACAATACAATAATGTATGGATGACATGGCATCATGGTGAACAAACTCTTCTTATTTGAATAACACAAAGTACAGGGATTACTGTACTTGCTTAGTACAGTTTTATAATCTGTCAAAATCTTTTAATATAAAAAAAAAAATTCAAAAAGTTATACCTGCCAAAAAAACTTATTAAAGAATATTTTTCATCTTCGCAATTATATTTGTCAAGTTCCCAAGTAATAAGAATGTGTTTGGATTCTCACTTCACCGCGACCACACATGGAGCTTGCTCAGTTATCAAATAATGGTAAAAGAAGATGCAGGTAACTTAATTTGGTACACCGTCAGAAATATTCTATGCCAACTCCGTTATCCTTCAGGCGCGACCTAAGGACAGTCTGTAATGGACAGTTATGTGAGAATCCCGCTTTATTTGGAATGATTTTCTGAATTAATTTATATTTGAAACATATATATATCCGGGGTATTTTTTACCGCTCGCGAGCTGTTTTTTTACAAATCAAACTTTGTTTAATTAAACTTTAATAAGTACATGTTTTTTGACATAATGATTTTCATAAGCACCTGGGGGTGAGCGTGAGCCATCGTACTACGGGGATGTCAGCAATGGCCCTCTTCGACTCGGTCGCTAATTTGTTATACGTTTTTTATTCGACCTAAATTTCTTAAGTGGTTTAATCAAGAAATAATAAGTAATAATTTATTGCCCTCGGAATAGCACAAATAGTATAAATAACCCGAGGCTGCAGAACTTTGTTAGTGTGCTGAATTCAAAACTGAAATTAGTTATTCTTTTATCACGTATCATTTTTCCACAACCTAACACATCGATCAATGTCCCGGGACTAACCAACAGATGGCGCCTCTTATAACAAATCCATACCATTCTCAGTTAGTAACAACTTTTAGAAGCTACGTGTCAAACTTTCACGACATTGTGTCATTGAGTTACAGTGGTTTTAGTGACGCTACTTTTGCTATTTTCAAAACAATGGAAAAAACCGAATTTCGTGTGTTGATAAAACATTGCTTTTTAATGGGAAAAAATACAATTTTACAAAGATATAAACATATTATTTACAGAACATGCCTGACGTATTTTTGTACGGACACATACTGTACGAAAGTTTATTAAGAAATGGTATGTGGTTTAAGTGTAGTTTTTTATTTCAGCACACAAAAAACGATTGATGTAACTTAAAGTTTGGAAGTTTTTTCATTATAGGCATGTATAGGAAGGAATTCATTATAGGCCTGTATAATTAAAATGGTGTTTTACCATTTGACATATTGAATTGTGTACAAAGCTAATAAATAAGTCCCATTTGTTTTATCTTAGCACATACTCGTACGAGTAGAATACTGGAACTAGCAGTTTCTCCTGTTCGAGTCTCGTTCATTCTTTATGGTAAGTCATGGTCTGACCACCGCGCTAAATACTAAATCTTAACAAATCAACATGTTTTACTGTTAGAAAAGGTTAATTAATATTTAAGCAGGACTTCAAATTGAGGCCTCGGAGATAAAATGGTGCCGATTATTTGGAAACATTTTGTAATATTGAAATTTTATCGACAATTTATTCTTTCTCGAAGCGAGTCGACAAACAATTGTCGAAACAGTATTACAGATAAATGAAAGTTGGAGCTTGTAGCAAATAAATCAAATGTAAAGTTGGTTATTGTAAATTATGAATACGTGATCGAGTCAATCAATAGTCAATCATTGGACAGAATCAGAAGGCACGTTTATTCAAGTGTTCTCGGGATGAGCTTCACAATTCTCGATCCCCTTCCTTGTAACATACACGAGTGCCACTTACTTCCGTGTCACATTCACAACTTATATTACAGTGTAACTCGGATTTTGTTTTATCACATTTGACGTTTAAAATATTGTCTTATTTATACGAATATTTCATTTGGTAGTAGGATTTTTATGATTTACATTTGGTAGTATGAGTTTTACCCATTTGTCTATCCCATATTTTTAATGAGTGCTTGAATATTACTCTTTACGCGTTTGAAGAAATCTACAAACATGTTTCTTCTTCTCCCTGGCTCCATCCCAACCCACTGTCTGCGAAGACTATTGGGGT
The DNA here is from genome assembly GCA_949825065.1 of Odontocerum albicorne. Lineage (NCBI taxonomy): Eukaryota > Metazoa > Arthropoda > Insecta > Trichoptera > Odontoceridae > Odontocerum > Odontocerum albicorne. Next base: position 928,476 of record OX463860.1, on the reverse strand, counting down.
CAGCTCTCCTCGTCCTCAGGTTGTATGCTCTTCTGTTCCGGACTATGTCCCCTAGGCCGTGCCTCTGCATCAGGCTATCTTATTGCACCACCCATGAATTCTTTGGTCTTCCTCTGGTTGTTATTCGAGGAAGATCCATGGAGATTGCCTGGTTCGCAATGTGATCGGGCGCTCTGCGTCCAACGTGCCCATACCATCTCAATCGCCTCTCCTCCATCTTACTGTTGATGTCTGTAACACCTAGGCTTCCACGAATGCATGGAAGCCTAGGTGGTACAGACATGTTTACAGACATCCTGTGTTGATTGACAAATTTTTGTTAACTGTATTGCGAATTAAGATGGTTTTTGATGCCGTATTCACAAACTGGGCTGTAAGAGCTTCGCCACTTGTACACGGGAACCCCCTTAATAAACATTGTAGGCATACTGAACAACATCACAGGGAGGCAGGCAGGAGAGTAACATTATGCTATATCCTGTTGTGATTATGTTATATTGGGTCTTTCAAATTGAGTGTTTTTTTTAATTCTTGGATAAAACACAGATGGCGTCACGAACTTGCCTGGGTCTTGTGACATTTGAGAAGTGTAATGTATGGCATTTATAAAAATGGAGTCGTATACAATATAACAACGCGTTCAAATTGAGAATTATTGTATCTATTGTAATCTCCGGAAACGGTGATGTTAATTGGCCACCAAGATGATGTGATCTGACACCGTTGGACTATTTTCTCTGGAGTTACGTGAAAAGCCAGGTCTATAAGAATGACTCCCGATCAATTCCTGAGCTGAAGAACGAAATTATTCGCGTTATTGGTGAGTGAGAACCGCAATTATGCCAAAATGTCATCGAAAATTTTGACAAAAGAGTGGACATCAGTGGAGATGCAAGCGGTGGACATTTGCCGGATATTGTTTATTGTGTTTAAATGCCATACATTATACTTCACCAATAAAAAGTGTTTTGAAATCAAAGAAAATTGTGTGTTTTATTCAAGAATTAAAAAAAATTTAATAAAAAAAACGGCTCAATTTGAAAGACCCAACATATTAAGACTTATCATTTATTTTTCTTGATGTTTTACGTAATTGGGTAAAACCTGTATCAAATGTAAAATACATAAATATGTATGCCCATGAAAGTATATTGTAATATACTAATACCAACTTAGCTTGTAAGATTGTTGACAGGGCTGGGGTGGGGTGGAGTGGGGTGTTGGATCATATTCTTAAACAAATAACATACCTTAACATTTTCATGTGAATCTCCATTTTTTTTGCTCGTTATATATAGTTTGTTACATATTTTTGTTCGTTATAACTGAGCAACTTTTGTACAGAATCAAAATGAATTTCTATAAACTTAAAAATAACAATAATATAACTCAGTTAAAGCTAGCTCTTTGTTAGAGATTGAACTGTATTTCATTAAAAATATTAGATATTTTGCCAATATCATTGATAATTTAAACATAATTTCCCTCATTTCATAATTGTAATTAAAAGTAAGAACTGAGCTAAGGTAAATGGCGAAAGTAAGAACTGAGCCTTAGCTCAGTTCTTACTTACCTTAGCTCAGTTCTTACTTTCGCCATTTACCTTAGTAAATGGCGAAAGTAAGAACTGAGTTAAGGTAAATGGCGAAAGTGAGAACTGAGCTAAGGTAAATGGCGAAAGTGAGAACTGAGCTAAGGTAAATGGCGAAAGTGAGAACTGAGCTAAGGTAAATGGCGAAAGGTAAATTTTCAATGTTTTTGTAATTTAGTACTTAAATGTATTTCTTCCTGTTTAGACCAACTAAACACTGTACCATTTAAGAATGTAAATATTTTATTTGTTTTATGTAAATTATTGTATTGTATTGTACATAACGTGTATTGTATTGTACATAACATATATTTTTTATCTTTGGTTTAAAGCGGAATTCTAATTTGATTCAAAGTTGACTGAAAGCTTATCCTGGTGACTTGGTACGATCTAATATTTCCCTACGATAGCTTAGCGATCGTAGAGTACGCTCCATCATCTCGTGTATCGCTCATGCTGTTCAGAAATAGAAGTAGACTGATGTAGTAGTGAAATAGAAAAAAAGGAAAACAGTATTTTGCAATGTGCGAGATCGTCTGCGTCTCTTATCGAGAGCACGAGGGGAAGTACAGTTGTTTCATCTGCACGGTGTGCGTACATAGTACACTGTGTCCTTGGCCACATCCGGGGTGACCAATCTTCTGTGACAGGTCAAACCCCGGGAGAAATATCTCAGGTCACTCATCCGGTAGGAATTACGATTAGCCATTGAGGATTAATTACACTACTACCACCACCACCTGAGCCGCATTTGCTAACAGGGAAATCTAGGCATTTGCCTAGGGGAGTCCAAAGATTCATACATACATACATACCGCCTTGCCATTTCCCTGTCAGGGTAGGCAGAGAGGACAGAGTGCCCGACTCCTATCTTGACAAATCCTTGAACTCTACATCTATACACCTTCTCGTACAACTTCTATGATTTTTCTGACTTTCTAGGTTTCGTTCTTTCAGAATATCATTCAATTATACTCATCCAACCATACTTTCTTTGGTCTTCCACTCACATTTGCGCCATATATCTGTTTTGTTAGTTTTTCTTCATTCATTTGTTCCACATGTCCAAACCATCTCAGCATGCTCTTCTTCATCTTACTCAACACATCAGCCCGAAGGTCACATTCATCGCTAATCACTTCATTCCGTATTCTGTCATACATTGTCACCTCATCTATTCTTCTCGATGCACGTATTTCTATAGTATTTATTCGGCTCCTCTGAATGTATTTCCACGTCCACATTTCACACATATACAACAAAGTTGGCACCAAAGTGCTATTGTGGACTATCATCTTAGCAGATTTTGATACTGTCCAGTTGGAGTTCCAGAGTAGTGCTCGTAAAAATATGTGCAAGAACAATTTAGATAAATACTTTATAGAAGAATGAATCACTTAAGTTCATATTTAAAATCTAATGACTACCACATGGTAGGCAACAAAGAAAAGGTTTTTTGCATCGGATTGTAACTGGAGATGAGAAGTGGATATTCTACAACCCCAAGAAGAAAAAATACTACGCTAAGCCCGGTCAATCGTTGCCATCAACCTCAACATCAACACCAAAATCAAACATACATGGTTCGAAGATCATGCTCTGTATCTGGTGGGACCAAAGGGGTGTTGTTTACTATGAGGTGCTGAAACCTGGCGAATCCATTACGGGCGATCGGTATCGGCTACAATTAATTCGTTTGAGCCGTGCATTGCGAGAAAAATGGCCGGAATACGAGCAAAGACATGATAAAGTTATTCTTCTTCATGACAACGCTCGGCCTCATGTCGCAAAAGTCATAAAAAATATTTGGAAACGCTCAAATGGGATGTTTTACCGCACCCGCCGTATTCCCTGGACATTGCTCCTTCTGATTACTGGTTGTTCCGAAGGATGCAGCACGATTTGGCAGGTCACCGGTTCACTTCTTTCGTTATTATTTCTGCCTTTGATCGGCCATCTTGGTAATTAGTATTAAGTCATAGTGGATCTTGACCTATTTAAAGATAGATACAAATCATACAATACATTAGAAAGTCAGTATAATGAAAATTAGGAATTAAAATGTCAGTTTAGAGAAAAACAATTTTTCGATTTATAAAAAAAACTATTCGATTTGTAAAAAACCCCATCCCTTTGAGACATAACGTTTCAAACGTCATAGGAACCATCCTACATTTTCTCAAGTATAGCTATCGTGGGAGTTTATGCTCAAAATAATTTTGTTGATTTTTACTATCACCGTAGCAAATCAGTATAATATTGATAGGAAATATTTCATTGTGCCAATTTCACTTATTTTAATCTTTTGAGTCAACTTTGGTATCCATCAGAATTCATCGCTTATGCATCGGCATTTATTTTTGACAAAGAAATACTTGAGACTGCGCATACATCGAGCTGTACGAGACGCTACGATGATGCTTTTTGTTCTATCGCACACGCTCTGACCTTTTTGTGTGGATTTTTGTTATATTTTTATTGGTCTCCATTTGTTTTTATCCGGTCTTTGTCAATCAACTCGGTTTCAATCTGGTTTTTGTCAATCAACTCGGTTTCAATCTGGTCTTTATCAATCAACTTGGTTTTCTGAATAGATACACATATGCCATTATATATTGTTCTCGATAACTTATCTATTTGATGACACATTTACCATATTTATTATATGATTTTAATTGACAATGCGTGGCACGCTTACTGGAGAAATAGTTGAAGTTAACAATTTTCTAGGATTGTTGATTGACTGAAGAAAAATGAGTAGAAAAAAATTGCTGATTTTTTAATGAATAAATAATTAGTCAAAACTGAATTCTGTTTTTACACATGCCAGCTTTAACCTGGTTTGAATATGTTTCAACCTTATCTTATGAACATTGGTTTGACTATGTTTTGCATATTTGTTTGAAATGAATTAATCCAACCATTCTTTCCTTGGTATTCTATCACGCATTTCACTCACATTTGCACTAGATGCCCCAACTATCTCGGAGTGCCCTTCTTCACCTTACTTTAATACACGAGCCTTACGTTCATAATGATCACTATTCACTTCATTCTGTATTCCAATATATTCTTCTCACTGCATTATCCTTTCACTCTTTTTCCAGATTAATGTTTCACTTCCATTTATCAATGTTGCTACTATTGTGAACTTATCACCATCTTAGCAGATTTTGATACTGTCCAGTTGAAGAATATATGTTTTAGTGCCTGATTGACTTTTTCTCCATCTCTACACGCCGTTTGATAACTCTTCTCTTCCACCATCTGAGAAAATACTAGCTAAATAGCAGAATTTGTTAACTTCTCCAATAAGAGAGCTTTCATCGCTTACCCATATCTTAATCATATCGGATTTACTGTCATATTTATATTTCTAATATTAAAATCATATAAATGACAACTTGACTATTTTATGCAGATACGATATGAGCGATAACATTTTTACAAATGTTCCCCGATGTAACGAAAAATATGTCCAAATAATTTATGCGCATTGTTTATATGTGTGCGTTTGGTCATCGTATCGGTATGTAGTGATTGTGTTTATATGCGTGTATTTGGTTATCATATCGGTATGTAGTGATTATGTTTATATGTGTGTGTTTGGTTATCGTATCGGTATGTAGTGATTATATTTATTTATAATTAAAAGAAGTGATATTTAAATGTTAATCTCTCAAGTTTCCTCGTAACATTTTTACTATTTTATTTTTTACTGTCAACTAGTTGCAACCCGTGAAATATTCACGGAAGTAAAACAAATATATATTCATAAATGTAAAATTTGTTTATATATATATCATTTATACATCGTCCCCTTTTATACCGGTTCAAAAATTGTTAGCTAGGTATTTAAAATTCGTTCACTTATCACGGACCCGACAAGATTCAAATTTTGAATTACTGTCGGAGAGAATCCAAGTATTCCTCTCTCGCTCTCTTGTATTCAAAATTCAATACTCGTATTCTCTCTTTGGCGACAACCATCGTATAGCCTATTTATACTATGATATTAAAACATTTTAGATCTGGGCAAAAAACCTCCCGCTGACAATGTACCGTTTGCCTTAAATTTCAATGCAGCCCCCATGCTATATCTAATGTTTGTTTATTACGAAAAATGTTACTTCTAGCCCCGAGTCTCATGATAAGAGTGAATGTGCGAGTACAGCTTATGTAGTCGCGTGCGATGCATAGCCGTCCGCATTGCCACAAATTGTTAGTATGTAAGCCATACTCGCCGCCAACACACTCACTCTAACCTCCCCGTTAACATTTATTTTAGCTATATATAGTTTTCTGTTTTTAAATTGCGTTGACAAAATATTATATTTAATTTGGTGGGCCGATCTTACATTTGAATTCTTGATGCGGCCCTTCAGCCAAGATCGGACTAGAGCAGGGGTCTCTCCACTAAGTCCCGAGGGCCAAGACCTAGCTAGCTCATCATACCAACATACTGTAGTTTTGAATTTCGCGCAAATTTTCATATTGGGACTAGCCGGCGAGTGAGATATCTATTTTGTATGATTTACTTACATTGTAAATTTTACAATATAATCAAGATAAACTATGACGGGCCGGATATGCCCGATATCCGGCTCGCTAATGCGGGTCGGACTGGTGGTGCTCGCGGGCCGGTGTTTGGAGACCCCTGGTCTAGAGAGATCAGTGAACCTTTCTGACAGGATGTTATACGAATCTGTCCGCTTGTTCAATTGTACTTGACACAGTCAAATGTACTATACAGAAACATTCAAATGAATGTGAATTCAACACCCGAGGATTGCCTTCTTTACCATTATACTTAAAGTATAGTGTACTCTCGATTCTTTATTGTGGATTAACAACGTAAAATATATTTATCAGTAGAGAATTAAACAGACAATGTGTTAGTTTGGCTGGTTTATTGTCATTAAGCACGGACAGTGTTTATTGACAGTAAATCACACCAATTGCGATCCAAAACTACAATAATTCATTCCTTTTTGAGCCATTATTTTATAGTATGTTGTTCAGACGAAAGTGTCGTTTTTTAAATGAAAGAATTCCAAATTTAAAAAATATTATTTTCTTATTTCATTGATACAATATATTCTCCTTTGTTAGACACAACCTTCTTCCATCTATTTTACTAATTTTTAATACCGTCAGTTTAAAATTTAGTAGATTTGGATGCAAAATATTCCTCGATGCCTTTTTTTACTTCTAAAGTGCGATTTTTGTTTTCAGCTAAAATAGTGCTGCATAGATCTAAATAAATGATCATCTGAAGGAGCCAAATCTCACTTCGAGGATTGGTTTTTTAGATTAAAATCACCGCTTTTAAATTGTTTAAACCACCTTTGGCATTTGTCGAACAGTTATTGTTTTAAACATTCTCCAAATGTGCCGCAAACGTTTTTAGTTGCAGTTGTAACATTATTTTTTGGCAGTATTCGTGCAACATGCAGTTTCGTATAAATTGTTTGTCGGGTATATTACTCTCCATCTTAGCCCACGGAATTTTTTTCACTAAAATAACGTTCTCCAGATGTCAACTGATGAATAGAACACAAAACACGTCTTGTAGAGGACCAAAGACTGGGACACAACCGACAGTCAAAAATGACCATGTAAAATACGTCATTTCCGTCCGGACAACCTATTACTAGTAAGAAAATCGAAAGAAAAATTGTATTATAGTTCCATTGTATATACAGTACAACCTGGCGGCTTTCTCTAAAGGCTTCTTTCAACCTGTATCTGGTCGGTTAAGAAATCTTCCAACCTACCAGAAACAAGTTAAAAGAAGCCTTAAGGAATCGAACCCACTGAAGACGTACATCTTACCAATTAAGTTACGGAGGTGGCTAATTATGTTTTTCAACTCCACTATTTATACATTAAGTAACCAAAGATGCTTTCATTATTACGTAACATTTATTCACTCAAAAAGTGTATATTTTTATGAACTGGTGAATGATTAATTCATTTAACTTAGATTTATTTAGCACTTTGTTGAACTGGATACTGTAGAGTAAACTGTAGTGTTATGGGAATATTTCTTGCAATCTATCCCTATCCATTCAATCTATGTTAGTTTCAATACTTTTTATCCTTAACATCCCACGTGTTTGCAGACTCAATAACCATTTATGGATTATTTGAAATGCAGATCATTAGCCATCTCTCTATCTTAAGTCATTTTGAAGTTAGTTGACTTTCTTTTTAGTAAAAGTACGTACGTTTCTACCTCCTATCTGGAGGCTCTCTTCAGGTGAAATGATGGATCATTCTACCTGAAGAGAGCCTCGAGATAGGAGGTGGAAACGCGTGTAGCGAGGATTAATGTACATAATTTGTGGAATAACAAAGTAATTTAATATTTTTATATGGAGTTCCACAAAATTAAAGCCAAACCCTTCGATAAATGTAATGATTTAAAAAAAAAAACATTTAATTTATTTATATTTAAAATTTCTAGACGAAATTATGTGGAGAAAAATATCAATGTTTTTCGAATGCGGGAGTTTTCAATTATCTATGTTTTTTTTATAGTTGAATATAGACTGGATGGATTAATCCATCATGTTTTTTCAAATTATTTTCCAGTGTATATTTTTTTAAGTTAGGAATTTGTTTTTGATACATATTATTTATATCATAGAAATGGCCAAATTTTTATTCGATATTGTTAAGTGTCAAAAACGGTAACAATTACACAAAGTAAAGTGTCGGCTATTCGGCACCTGCATCTTACCTGTTGTACTGTACGTCTCTGAATCTTGGGTTACCGAGGCCCAAGAAAGAAAACTTCTCTTAAGAGGATGATGGGTGTCGGACGGTATGACGGTTTATTTTAGACCCAGCAGCAGTACATAACTTCTGCAATAAGAATGAGATGCTAGCGGTGCTCGTGTCACGTATTGAGAATGCCGCCTGGTAGCTGATCAAGAGTTGTGCTGCTTACGTTCTCAGCCTGTACGAAACTTGATAAATCGTATACGTATCCTTCACTATACACCAGTGTTACGATAGGGAAATTCACTGTCTCAATTTCATATGTGACGAAGTGGATTGTCAAGCTGTGAATCAGCCTGCATAGGGGATTTTGTATGACATGCCTGTTTTTCTGTACTTTGCCACTGTGATATGGATCTCTGGATGATAAAACAAGACTGGTGTAGGGAATCACGTCGGGGTCACCACTTTAGCGGGTTGCTTGTTGTGGGACGTCGTGATGATGTTGATGTTGACATCGCTATATTCGCTTTAGTCGAATTCTGTGTTCACATCACGTCGGGGTCACCACTTGAGCGATATTCTAGTAGGACGTGCTGATGATTTTGATTGTTTGGTATTTAAATAAAATACGTCGATTAGCAATGCGGAAAGTGAGAGTGAATAAGCAATGAATAGTAAACAGCGATGAATGGTCAAATGATCAATAATAAGTGATTCTTTATTTATCGATAAGTAGGTATATATACATATTCAGAACGGGGCGCGTGAGTGCGTCCGCAATATATTTTTATCTCCTGCGCGTGCAGAGGTGGTCGCAGACGTTGCGAATAATATAGTGGGTAGAATATTTGTTGGCGAGACGGCGTGATGTGTTCTCTTTCTACTGTGGAATGTGTCGTAAATAGTATTTGCGGGTAAACAATATTAATGTTCTGGTATGCGACCTTTGGACATGTCCGAAGGTCGTTTCGTCGGTCGTTGACCGTGCGTGTTGACAATATTCAAGGACGACGGTATTCCCTACACTGGTAAGAAACCATGAATTAAAAACTGTGCAGCGCAGCATTCCGCATCCGCCCATATTAAGTTAGGAATGAATTTCTTTATCATAAAACCTGTACAGTCTCAAAAAAGAGTTGAAATAAATGAGGGTGCTGCGATCGCCTGGTTGGCAACACCGTAATTGTGTATAGCTGATTGCAAAAATGCACTAACCCACAAAAAAAAAATGGTCAGAATAAATAAACACTAGCCGTTTTGATGAACTTACCTATAATATAAAATTTAATATAAAAAGAGTATAAATGGTATTTCACTATATTCCGTTGAATTTCTGAGTTACCAAAATCATTTAGCTTAAGCTAATTAAGGAAAATTTGAAAGTTGTTTTAAGTTTTGAATCTGTTGGCGAATGGCACAGATATTGAAATCGTCCAATTCTTTTTTAAGGCGACCCTTCCTTTTTTTACTTGGAGTTGTGAATTTTCCCCCATTTTCTTCGTATTCTTTAATACATCGTCTAACCGTGCTTTTTTATTTACATGTAAATAAAAAAAACGTTAATGATAATATAAATAATAATGTATTAAATAACATTTACAAAAGGATCCATTAAATAACACGACATATTCGTGATATATTATGGTAACATAACCTTTATGTTCGTAATATAACTTTTATGGTGAAAATATAAATCTCATAAAACTTTTCAAAAATATGGGTTATACCATTGGTCCAAGCAACAGTCAAACTATGTAAATGTAAACATAACCTCAGAAATGATAACTTTTTAATAAAAATCAACTCGAAATATATGTGAATGATTTCTAAACTTTAAAGATTTTTTATAATTATTTAAAAAACAAATACATGCCAGTCAATACTAGCAGTTCGCGCTTAAACGTAATAAATAAATGTGATATGACAGCTAATGTTGGTGTTGCCAAGCTATAATTTTTTTAGTTCCAATTTTATTAATTTCTACTCTTTCTTGACAGACTGTATGTATGGTGGACGTTAAAACAGCACAGCTCTTAGCAAATTACCAGCCGGCATTCTTAATACACACGTTTAAATTTAATTCCAAACATTGAGTCATACTCCGGCATATCTCATCTCTGAATTTCTAGTTTTAGATTTTTAATTTAGTCTACTCTATTTTATTAAAATTGTGATATATTATAATATGAATGAATGGTAGAATTATATTATAAGATGCATTAGTCTGTTATGTTAAGTATGCCACGTAATGTGATTATCTGTTGATCTGGAATAATAGCGTTGTTGTGTTGTATTTACTATAGTCTGTATCTTTCGTTTAATATTTGAGATAAGTTTACTATTTGTAAATGTTTATTTCTATTATTTCTAAGAAAATAAAACAAATTACATTAAATTATTCATTTTATTTTACACTGCCACAATTTATTTTCCTTGTCACATTCCGACCAATTACTAACATAACTTTCCCGTGATCAATTTTCAGCGGTTTTTTTTACCAAATATGTTTTTCTAAAGGACTAGATTTTAAAAGAAGATCAACTGAGAAGTATGAATGATAGATTGCGCATGACCAAATGTATGAATGTGGTGGAGGCGAAAGTTGTGCTGGATATAAAAGAAGTTTGGAGAACTATTCTCTCTGCAAGGGACACGGTATGATGATATGTATGTATTTTTAATATCAATAATAGTGGGTTTGAACATTTTGGAGGAGAGTTGAATTCTCGTTTTATTATTATAAGTGTTTTTGGGAATAAAATAGGATTATTAATATTCCTCGAAACTCAAATTGAAGATTTTATTAGCCGTTATGCAGTTTTCAGTGAAGCCAGGTTCAACTCCATTTGTTGACACATGACTGGAGCTCAGCACAATGAGTTATAAAGTAAGGAAGTATTTGAAATATGGATTTATATGAATGTGCAGCAATTAATATGATCGACATTAATAATACAATAGTTTGGAAACTAACTGTTCCATATCGATTCATTAGGTAGTATTATGATAGTTTTTAACAAACATGATGGAGACATTCCCATTCTTGTGCACGGCGTCGACAAGAGGTTCACAGACGTTCCACCAATACTCTGCCTCACTCATTTCTGGTGTACGTTGTAGCCCAGACTTTGCTTTAATCTCCCAGTGTGTGCAAATTTTCAAAATTATTCATTACACGCTGAATGGTTGACTTGCTTGGCATATGATTTTAACCAAAAAAAAATGCAATTTTCTTTGCGAATTCACAATTGAACAATTATTTAAATAAAATGTTTTAATAACTTGAACTCGTTGCGGAGTTTTAGATGCCCCATAATAAATTGTTATTGACCACTCGCCATGACTGTTAAATATGAACTGACAAATGACAGCCAAATCAAAATCGGCCTGGAACATAAAATAGTCCCTGTATATAGGTCTATTTATTTTGTATGTGGAGTACAAATTAGTCGGGTCTGTTTCCAAAAGATGGCTCTGGCTGTTATGAATGGTTCATAGTGACAGGTGATTTTGGCGGTTTCAGAGAGGTTAGACATTGCCAATAATATTCAGTTTATATCACTTTGAGTTTCATGCAAAAACCTTGTTTTGTACAGTGTTGAAAATGTCAAATTTTGTGTTAACCAAGCAGCATTTGCGGGAGGTTTTAATTTACTGATTTAATTGGAAGAAAAGTGCAGCTGAAGCCCATCGAATGCTTGTCGAAGTTTATGGTGACGCTGCTCCAACTGATAAATTATGTAGGGAATGGTTTCGACGTTTCAAGGATGGAGATTTCAGCGTCTTAGACAAGCCTCGCTCTGGACAGCTAAAAAAATTCGAGGACCAAGAATTAGAGGCATTACTCGAAGAAGATCAGAGTCAAACGCAAGAGGAGCTTGAAGAATCATTGGGAGTTACTCAACAAGCTGTTTCCGTACGATTGAGAGCCATGGGAATGATTCAAAAATAAGGAAATTGGGTGCCTTATGAACTGAAACCGAGAGACGTTGAAAGGCGATTTTTCACTTGCGAGCAGCTGATTCAAAGGCAACAAAGAAAAGGTTTTTTGCATCGGATTGTAACTGGAGATGAGAAGTGGATATTCTACGAAAACCCCAAGAAGAAAAAATACTACGCTAAGCCCGGTCAATCGTTGCCATCGACCTCAACATCAACACCAAAACCGAACATATATGGTTCAAAGATCATGCTCTGTATCTGGTGGGACCAAAGGGGTGTTGTTTACTATGAGGTGCTGAAACCTGGTGATTCCATTACGGGCGATCGGTATCGGCTACAATTAATTCGTTTGAGCCGTGCATTGCGAGAAAAACGGCCGGAATACGAGCAAAGACATGACAAAGTTATTTATCTTCATGACAACGCTCGGCCTCATGTCGCAAAAGTCGTAAAAAAATATTTGGAAATGTTTTACCGCACCCGCCGTATTCCCCGGACATTGCTCCTTCTGATTACTGGTTGTTCCGAAGGATGCAGCACGGTTTGGCAGGTCACCGGTTCACTTCTTTCGTAGAAACCGAAAATTGGCTCCAAATTTGGATCGCCTCAAAAGACAAGTCATTTTTTCGAGATGGAATTTGAAAATTGCCCGAGATGGGAAAAAGTAGTAGCCAGCGATGGACAATACTTTAATTGATCTGTTCATTCATTTTGTTTAGAAATAAATGCATTTTTGAGCACAAAAAAAAACGGACCGAACTTATTTGTACACCCAATAATATTTTAAATGTTAACAATAGTGGACTTTAATCCCGAGTTGGAGATCTCTCGAGGAGAGCTTGGTCTCTAAACGCTGCTATATAAATTGTCCTTTTATTATTCTTAGAAATATGGTTATGAAGAGTGGTGGATGCAATAGACGCTCTATACTGCAGTATGATTTCTTTAGGAATCCAAGAATAAGTACACATAGAATTAATGTAGTACTTCTGAGAGCTATTTAATTTCATTAATGACATTAAAGAATAAAAAGCATTGTAAAACAAATATTGTTATATTTTTTAGTATAAATCAACAAATCGAACAAAAAATGTAATTGACATAAAGCCAATATTACAAAATGTCCAGCACTGTATAACATACATACATATATTGTAAACAAGAAAAGAAATAAGTAATTGAACGTGAGATTATTTCTGAATGTATCTGGTAGCGCCTTCTTTGGCTAATTGATCAGCCCTCTCGTTTCCAAAGATCCCCTTGTGTGCCTTTACATACTCCCACTTCACATTCATTAATTTAATAGCCTCGTCCAAATCTTTGAAGTCAATCTCATTCTTCACCGGCTCTCCAGATGCCAACTTCCAGCCTTTTTTTTTCCAGCCTGAAAGAATGAAGAGTTTTCCATGATAAGTAAAATTATAGAAAGGTTACATCACTTGTTTTGTCATGTTGACAATGTTTTGGGGAAATGTCATGTAAGTTTAGCATTGTAACGCTTCACTCGCAAAATTCTATGTATTAAGATTTAAACAACATAACATTTTTTTTTTGACCCTTACCTCTCTAATTTTATACCTGTGTTTGCAGCAGGGTATTATTTAACTTTACACATAAGATTTTTTTTTAGATAAACTTTAATTAATCAATCAAAATATTTATTTACTGAACCAAAAAGGTATTGTTAAAGGAAAGGTATGGCACTTTTGAAGCATGTTCCAGGATGAAGGCCCCGCATCCTGGAACATGTTTCACTAAACCATAGGCGCCCGTTACACGCTCAATCTGGATCGCAATCCGCGATCCAAATCGACGATCACGATTGACGGATCGCGCGACTACATTACACGATCAATCCGATTTCCATCAGTCCACACGCCGCAGTCGCTGCGTCAACATCTTTCTCAACTCAAAATGGACGTAATAATAAAAAAATATAAGCTGTTGTAGCCCTAGTTCTGGCCGTAACTTTGAATTAGCGTGTTTGAAGGAAACATTTGGTTAAATAGTGGCTACGAATGAGAGAATTGTATACCCATTTAAATCTACTAAAATAAATACGATTAACTGCTAAAAAAGATGACTATAAAAATTACTTCAGGATGAGTGGAAAATGTTTTGATGAGTTGTTAGAAATGATAACCTCATACATATCTAAACAAGATACTTGTATGAGAAAAAGTAAAACACCTGAAGAAAAATTAGCAGTAACATTGCGTTATCTTGCTACAGGCAGAAATATTGAAGACCTTAAATTTTCTGTTATCATGTCTCCTGCATCTATCAGTGAAGCTTGAATTTGTAATTATTTTAAATTCTCTCCTATAATTCGATCTCAGACATTTTTTTTCTCACGTCAACTTGTTTATTTATTTATTTATCGTCAATTCAGCCGTTGCGGCTTTATTTTCTTTAAAATTCCCGATAGAGAGCATACGTCCATCTCTATCGGTGTGTACACCTTGACTGACGCGATCTTACATGACCTCACACGACCTCACACGTGATTTCAAAATATCCAGATATTTTGCGATCCGATTGATCAATCCATCAATCCGCTCATTACACGGTCAATCTTCACCGCGATCATTGATTGCGATCACGGATTGCGATCCAGATTGAGCGTGTAACGGGGGCCTTACAGTTTCACTTCTTCGTCTAGGAATTTAACAATTGCCGATATCCCTTCCTTTAGATTTAATTCAATCTTTATATATCCCTTCCTCTTTTGCTGTGAATGTGGCTTCTCAAGCGCTCCATCCGAGTGTTCTTCAGTGTCCTTGATTTATGGTCGTCTTCCTTATCTGGTAAGATGACTTTCGCTCGCATCTCCCGCTAACTGGTAAAATGAACTCCTTCCCAATCTTCTTACGAGGGATGGGATGCAATCCTTGTTTGCCCTAACTCCTATTAGGCTGGAAAACATCTTCCTTCTCCAGTTCAAGGTCTTCTTCTTGAAAGGGTAACTGCAGCAGTTACCCTTTTGAAGATCACTAGATCTTCATTTTTCATTTAAGCACTTCGCCGCGCCCCCTTTCAATCCATATTTCCTTAGTGTTCTCAGCAAAGTAATAATTTCCCTATATAATAAAATATAAAACATAATCTTACCACTCATCCATTTAGTGACAGAATTAATAACAAACTGCGAGTCAGTCTTAATATTCAATTTCTTAACCCCCATCCTGTGGGCCAGTCTTATGGCTTTGGTCGCCGCTTGTATCTCTCCGCAATTGTTGGTCGCGCGCCCTGACACCGGCTCGCTAGCGTTCAGAGGATGGTTTTCACCAAAGTACACTCCTAACCCCGCCTTGGCCACCTTACGTCCATTACTAGAGCATGCCCCGTCTGTGTAGACTTCGACATAACCGGAATCGTCAATATCGAACTTGTAAGTTCTTGATCCTTGCGTTATATCGAGAGTTTTTAATCTTTTACTATCTAAATGGACTATCGGTTCAGCGGGTCTTTTTAGACTCGGTGTCTCTTTAGGAAGTGGGTCTATCATAATGGTTTTCTTTGAATTTTGAGTTTTTTTAAGAACATTTTTCCCTATTTCACCAACATCTTTTTCGATTTGCTCCATTTTTCGCATTAATTCTTCGTGTATATCACTTATGTCCTCAAATTTATCGTCATTTTTACTACTGGATTTTCCACCGCAACGTATTTCACGTTTTTTAGTCGTAGAAAAATTACGTCTTTGATTCGATGAAGATGATACAGCTGAAGCTGACGTTAGCAAATTTGAAGACGGAATTGACGAATTTGAATTTGAAGACGATGTCGAAGCGGAACTCGGAGTTCTTGGATTTGAATTTCGAACAGCACTTACGCCATAAACGAATTGAGACGCTTCTGCGCGTGAATTAAACTTTTTATATTTGGCTCCTTTGAAACCCTTTACCTGACTTTCGCACTCGGGCCACGTTAGGAATATGCCAGTAGCTCTGCCACTGGCGACACCGTAAAAAGACATTTTAATTTTTGAAGGGAGATTTAACACTTTTAAAAATATGTGACTTATTTTCAAACAATGCAAAACACACGACATACGGTTTGACATCTGTCAATGTTTTGGAAAATTCCTTTTTTTGTCGATGGTAATATATTACCATAGTGTAATGGTATTACATTACCATAGACTTGTAATAGTAAAAACATTTTTCTTGTAAAATGCACATTGGCGTAGTAAAAATATTAAATGGCCAGCCTACCTAAATTTAATTTGAAGACAGTCAAAATGTTTAAGTATGAAAAAATAACTTAAATAATTCATTAGTATGAATAAACTTTGATATTCCCTCTCAGTAATAGAAATGTTCTTACTGTACTACTACCGTGACTGGAGCAGTGTATTCAAAGGGTTTAGAGCGACAATGACAACTTAACAAAATAATTTGTCAATTTTATTTGAACGTAGAAGTGATACAGTAGGACAGTAACGGTTAAGGTAGGTTAGCCGCGTTGGCCCAAGAATGGTGCTAGGACGCCTCGAGGTGGGCGGCAATGCTGGTCCAAGGAGGACAGCAGGGTGGCATTACTGGTCCGGGCAGGACGGCAGGGTGGATCCAGCAAGTGGCATTGCTGGTCCGGGAGGAACGGCGAGGCGGCTCTAGCACAGGTAACGTTGGTCCGGGTGGGACGGCAGGGTGGCTCCAGGCAGCTACAATGCTGGTCTGGGTGAGACGGTGAGGTAACTCTAGCAGATGGCAACGCTAGTCCGGGTGGGATGGCAGGGCGGCGCTAGGCAGCGGCAATGCTGGTTCGGATAGGACGGCGAGGCGGTAATGGTGGTCCAGGCAGGACGAATCAGCCAGGGAAGCCCGCCACGTGAAAAAAGCTGGAGAGTGTAGAAGAGACGTCTTGGCTGATGACTGATCATTGACTGGAACTGGCAGTTGTTTTATACCGGCTTGGCGCTGCTGCAGGCAAATATCTCAGGTGAAATGAAGATCAGCATTGCAGGCAACCATATGAAGAATCCACCCGGCACGGCAAGCTGGGTGAAAAGTGAATTTCTCAGGTTGCGAATCCATCCAGCGCGGCAGTCGGATGAAGTCCACCTTTTTTATAGCGACCACGATGTGTTGTTGGACAGTGTAAGTGATCTGTTTATCGTGTCAAGAATTTACCCAACTCGTTGTTACCATCTCTTTTTCGTTACGGTCGCAACTTGAATCGGTAACCTTTTCTGTGGTTAAGGCGTGGCTAGGGATCTTAACAGTCCATTCATCGGAACTAAGGGCGCGGCCAATTTTTCATCGGCGTGCCGAATGAATTGATTGGATTTTTTTTTGTCGATGTTTCTTCCTTTCTTCGGGTTGATGAATTCACGACAGGTGATTAGTAGATAGGTGATACCTATAGGTGCATCAACTTATTGTACTCGTATTATTTCCCATCAGCATTTCAAATTTATATGTTTAGAATCATGTGTGCGCGATTTAAAAGATAATGGAAGAGGTGTAAGAATGAATGAAATAAACTTTATATGGACTTCTGTATGCTGATTATACATGGTTATGCTTGCTGAAAATTTACGATATATGATAAGTGAACTGTATGAGAGGTTCCTAGTAAAAGCTCGAAGATAAATGTATCCAAATCAAAGGTTATGTGATTTAAGAAAGAGGTATGGTAAAAGTGTGTGCGATGTGTGGGCTAACTCAAAGAACTAGAACATGTTGATGGGTTTTGTTATCAGGATAGTATGTTTACGTGCGATAGAGGAGTTAAAAAGAATATGAAAAGAAGGGTAGTGACAAGGAACGTTTACCGTCGTACCTTAATGTAAAATATAACATCCGTGCTATATAAAAAGTAGCAGAAATGATAATACTCATATGAATCAATATATGTTAAATATTAAACAGTCATGGAAGCATAACATCCTTCTTGCTTCATACCATTTAGTCATGCTTAGCAGACAGGAAAATGGTGTGATGGTATATATATTAGGTCCTTACATATGAAATTGGCGTTTTGCCGTACTGGCAACTTTGATCTCAAATATCTTCTCTTTGGTTAGGAATTCCAAATTAAAATTTATACAGCTATTTACTCAAGTATTTGTGCTTCGAAAATTATAATTAATTTGTTTTTTCCTCAATTGTTTTTTATCTTTGCGTCACTCAGTTTACAAAATGGAAAACTTGAAATATCGCGTTATTTACGAGTACGAGTTCCACCGTGGCACCAGTGCTGCAGAAACGGCTCGAAGGATTAATGATGTGTATGGCGACGGTGCCGCAAAAGAAAACACAGTGCGTTTTTGGTTCCAAAGTTTTCGTTCTGGAAATTTCGACCTGCAGAAAAAGTCCCGTGGACGGCCGGAGACCAAAGTTGATAATGAAGAATTGAAGGCTATTGTGGAAGCGGATCCATCGCAAACCACGTCCGAGTTAGCTGCAGGCTGCGGTGTTAGTGATAAAACTGTTTTAATCCACTTGAAGCAAATTGGGAAGGGGAAAAAGCTTGAAAGGTGGGTACCTCACGAATTGAGTGAAGCAAATCAACAAACGCGCGTTGACTGCTGCGTTGCATTACTCAACCGGCACAATAATGAAGGGATTTTGAATCGAATCATTACCTGTGATGAAAAGTGGATCCTGTATGATAATCGGAAGCGCTCATCGCAATGGCTGAACCCTGCCGAACCAGCCAAACCATGCCCCAAGCGAAAATTGACTCCAAAAAAGTTACTTGTGAGCGTTTGGTGGACTAGTGCTGGTGTCGTTCACTACAGCTTTCTTAAATCTGGCCAGACGATTACGGCAGATGTCTATTGTCAGCAACTGCAAACCATGATGGAAAAGCTAGCTGCTAAACAACCGAGGCTGGTTAATCGCTCTAGGCCACTGCTGCTTCATGATAACGCTAGACCACACACTGCACAACAGACGGCTACCAAATTAGAAGAGCTTCAATTGGAATGTCTAAGACATCCACCGTACTCTCCGGACCTTGCCCCGACAGATTACTATTTTTTTCGAAATTTGGATAACTTCTTGCAAGGGAAAAAATTCAACTCCGATGGGGCAGTCCAAACCGACTTCAAAGATTTTATTGATTCCCGTCCGAATGGTTTTTTTAGTAAAGGGATCGATGAACTACCTATGAGATGGCAAAAGTGCATAGATAGCAATGGTACATACTTTGATTAAATAAATATATTATATTAAAAAAAAATCAACTTTATGTTCCTCCCAAACAAAACGCCAATTTCATATGTAAGGACCTAATATATGTGAGGTGTGAGTATTCAGTCATGTGTTCACCCACTCTTATACCTGCCATGCTTTGCTTTCTTTATAACACGTGATAGGGGATTATAGGATTTAAAATTATTTTGTTTTCAGTTACATATGTACATATCATCAGGCAATTTCCCTCTTGGAATAGGCTCTGCCTACAGCAACAGTATTTTCTATCTCGACACACATCCTTTGTCTCTTCTACATCACCATCTCGTACAACTCCTAGCATTTCTCTCCCTTTTATATTTCCTTCTTTCAAAATCCCATTTATTTGATCTGATCATATTTTCCTTG